>SJYC01061834.1:0-12111 GCA_006408675.1 Madoqua kirkii
ATACATGCTTCTGTATGGGTATATGATGAGTGTGGGTATCTGTTTCATAGTTGAAATCCCACAAGAGTCATAGACAAATGAGTAAAAAGAGACAAATCAGAAAGACACATGTTTTACTTTTATTTCTAGGGATGCAGCTATTATCTTAGATTTCAAAAGAGATTGCAAGTGTATAATAGTTAATATGCTCAGGACAAAGTTTCATGGTTTTGATCCCAAATGGATGAACCATTTGGTGAATGTAAACCCGTATGCACACACATCAACGCTTTCACTACCTTTCTTCCTGTGTTTCTCCATAAGTACTAAATGCCAGATTTAGGGACAAAACTATATCTGCTCATTTACTTCAGCACTTACTGGGTCATCTGGAGGGCCCAGAGGTAAGAACTAGGATGACAAGAGAGGCTGCCTTTTTTAGGAGAGTTGACTGGAAATTAGAGGTTTCTTGGGTAATTTTAACAGTAAAGAATCTGCCTGCAATGTGGGAGACCTGGCTTTGATCTCTGGGTTGGGAAGATCCCCTGGAGAAGGGAAAAGCAACCCATTCCAATATTCTTGCCTGGGAAAACCCACAGTCAAAGGAGTCTGGTAGGCTACAATTCATGGGGTCATAAAGAGTTAAACATGACTCAGCAACTAACACTTTCACTTTTCAAAGAACTTTATCATGTATATTTTACCTGGACGTCTTTTTTTGGCCCCATTTCCTTTGTTTAGATATTCTTGTCTCTGGCCTCACCATTGCAGCTAATTGGTCCTTTTCTGGGTCCTAGAAAAGTCAGAATAACATGAAATTTCAGTCTTTAAGTCACTTACTCTTTTTTTTTAAGTTTTACCTAGAAATGATTCATAAACATGTCTTGTATTCCCAGTTATGACTACCAGCTCTCTAGTTCAGATACTCCCTTGCAGCTTGTCATTGTCAAAACCAATTGTCATTGTCAAAACCTTCACACTGGTTCCTTGCTTTGAATAACATTTGCACCAGTCCTAAAAATGCTGGTATGAGTTTTTTCCAAACACACCTCTGATTAACTTCCCTGCTTAAAATCTATTAAAGATCTTTTGTTACTTCCCATAAAAAGTTTTTACTTCTCAGAAAGACAGTAGGTACATCTTTCCCTTTAATACCTGTTCCTGTCTTATTTTTCCAGTATAACATCTATAATTCTTCCACACAACATAGTATTCAGCTACTTGGTGTCTCTGATTGATGTCATGCATTTTTAAAGCCTTTGTTTCACTCTGTTGCATTGTATGAACTATTCTTTTGCCATTTTTTTTTCTTTTTAGCAACTCCTTATAAATGGAAGTTATTCATGATTTGTCAGGCCAGAAGAAGTATTCTCTCTTCAGTGGGCTCTGACTTCTTAAAGATTTTTAGAACTGGATCATTTTCAGTTCAGAAAAGCTAGAATGAGATCACTGAGTTGTATCTGTTTAAGATAATAATGTTTCTTATATCACTCTTTTAATTAAGTTGAGAAGATTCCCTTGTATGCAATGGACATACATGTGGAGGGTCAGTCCCTTCCACTATGGCTGGCCTTCTTGACATAGGCAGATCTGAACTTGGGAAAAATATATTATAACATTGGTTTAAGCTTTCAGGGTTGCTGTTCATTGTTTATCTCTTAAGCAAAGTATTTTCAAAGTACTTAATGTCCCTTCTCCTGGAATCTCATAGTTTTTGTTATCCTAGATTTGATCCAAAAAATATGAAGCTGATGCAGAACCAGATCATAATCTGCTATTCCTAAGGAAGCCAACAAGGATGTAGAGCTCTTAACTCGAACATACTTCAAGAATAAGGGTATGAAGACTTGGTTGGAAATCTGAAATGGGGTTATAGGAGAGGATGCAACTGTCAGTGTCAGACTTCACCATGGAATCTGTCAGGCAAGTGAGTCTTTTGGAGAAAAAGACACTTCTGAGAGGGGTTACAAGAAGAGTTAGTGCTTAGGCAGGTGGCATCATATCACTGATTAACACATTTATTCACTTGTTCAATAAAAATTTATGAAAAAATTAAAAATGGCTTTTTCATGTTGTTTTTTCCTCTAGATTTTCCTCTTTCTTAATTCATACTTTGCCTAGAAAAACCCTATACAGTTTCCAAGATGAAATAAAAAGCCTTCTCCCCTTTGTGGATCAGTTTGTCTCATCTTCCTAGGAAAGATCTAGCATGTATGAATTTATTGTCCTTGTGATCTCTTGCACTAAATTTTCTTATGGTATGTTTAAATATATACTCTGACTGTGTATTTACATACGTTTATCCTGGCACAATATTGTGAACTCCTAAAAAGAAAGGATCACGATTAAATCATTTCTTAGCCCTTGCTCCCCAGCACTGCTTCTGGTACAAAGTAAATGGTGAATGCCCATTCGTATCATGAAGAAGCCTCATCGTAATCCTACTGCATGAGCACAGACTAGGAATTGTCAGTGCTTGCTGAGGGTAGCAGGATCCTATGAGGCTCCAGAAAGTGTCTTTTGTGGTATCCAGACTCTGTTCAGTTTAGTTCAGTCCAGTTCAGTCGCTCAGTTGTGTCTGACTCTTCGCAACTCCATGAATTGCAGCACACCAGGCCTCCCTGTCCATCACCAACTCCCGGAGTTCACTCAAACTCACGTCCATCGAGTTGGTGATGCCATCCAGCCATCTCATCCTCTGTCGTCCTCTTTTCCTCCTGCCCCCAATCCCTCCCAACATCAGAGTCTTTTCCAATGAGTCAACTCTTCACGTGAGGTGGCCAAAGGACTGGAGTTTCAACTTTACCATCATTCCTTCCAAAGAAATCCCAGGACTGATCTCCTTTAGAATGGACTGGCTGGATCTCCTTGCAGTCCAAGGGACTCTCAAGAGTCTTCTCCAACACCACAGTTCAAAAGCACCAATTCTTCGGCACTCAGCCTTCCTAACAGTCCAACTCTCACATCCATACATGACCTCAGAAAAAACCATAGCCTTGACTAGACGGACATTTGTTGGCAAAGTAATATCTCTGCTTTTCAATATGCTATCTAGGTTGGTCATAACTTTTCTTCCAAGGAGTAAGCGTCTTCTAATTTCATGGCTGCAGTCACCATCTGCAGTGATTTTGGAGCCCCTCAAAATAAAGCCTGACACTGTTTCCACTGTTTCCCATCCATTTGCCATGAAGTGATGGGACCAGATGCCATGATCTTCGTTTTCTGAATGTTGAACTTTAAGTAAACTTTCTCACTCTCCTCTTTCACTTTCATCAAGAGGTTTTTTAGTTCCTTTTCACTTTCTGCCATGAGTGATGTCATCTGCATATCTGGGGTAATTGATATTTCTCCCAGCAATCTTGATTCCAGTTTGTGCTTCTTCCAGTCCAGCGTTTCTCATGATGTACTCTGCATGGAAGTTAAATAAGCAGGGTGACAATATATAGCCTTGACGTACTCCTTTTCCTATTTGGAACCAGTCTGTTGTTCCATGTCCAGTTTTAACTGTTGCTTCCTGACCTGTATACAGGTTTCTGAAGAGGCAGGTCAGGTGGTCTGGTATTTCCATCTCTTTCAGAATTTTCCACAGTTTATTGTGAGCCGCACAGTCAAAGGCTTTGGCATAGTCAATAAAGCAGAAATAGATGTTTTTTTGGAACTCTCTTGCTTTTTCCATGATTCAGCAGATGTTGGCAATTTGATCTCTGGTTCCTCTGCTTTTCTGAAACCAGCTTGATCATCTGGAAGTTCACGATTCACGTATTGCTGAAGCTTGGCTTGCAGAATTTTGAGCATTACTTTACTAGCATGTGAGATGAGTGCAATTGTGCAGTAGTTTGAGCATTCTTTGGCATTGCGTTTCTTTGGGACTGGAATGAAAACTGACTTTTTTCAGTCCTGTGGCCACTGCTGAGTTTTTCACATTTGCTGGCATATTGAATGCAGCACTTTCACCAGACTCTGTAACATGTCATAATTACGTCAGCCTGTGTCTTTCTCTTTTAGGATCCTGAGCATGGCCTCCCTGATGGGCTTGGACTTGACACTATAGATGACAGGGTTGAGTGCAGGGGGCACCACCAGGTAGGTACACGTAGGAAACAAGGTCATGTACCATAGTGGGAACGTGCCTCCCCAAACGGTGGATCATGGACATGGTGACACCTGGAATAAAGAAGATAAAGACAGCAAGGATATGGGAGGCACAGGTGTTGAGGGTCTAGATGCACTTCCTGGGAGAGGCCAGACTCAGGACCATGCACAGGATGAAAGTGTAGGATAGGACAATGAGCAGGGAATCTATGCCCCCAGTGGACACAACCACCTAGAGCCCATAGTGTATTTGATGCTGATGTCAGCACAGGCTCTTCTCATCACATCAGGATGGAAACAGAATGAGTGAGACAGGACATTATTGCCAGGGCAGAAGTTTAGATGCTTAATCAAAAATGGCACAATGAAGAGGTGCAAAGTAGCACAGGCCACAATGGCCAGCCCAATCCTGATGATGACATTGTTTGTGAGGACAGAGGCATAGCGCAGGGAGTTGGAGATGGCCACAAAGCCATCAGACAACATGGCCAGGAGCACTGAGGACTCCACCATGGAGAAGGAGTGGAGGAAGAACATCTGGACCAGACAGGCGTTGAAGCCGATGAGGCGATGGTCAAACCAGAGCACAGCCAGCATGGTGGGCATTGTGGTCAAGGTGAGGCCCACGTCAGTGAGGGCTAGCATGGACAGGAAGTAGTACATGGGCTGGTGCAGGCTGGGGGTCCTCCTCACAGCCAAGAGGATCAGGCAGTTTCCAGTGAGGGCCGCAGTGTGGAGGAGAAGGGGATGGAGATCCAGCCATGAGTGGCCTCCAGGCCTGGGATGCCAATCATCAGGAAAGCAGGAGGCTGGAAGAAGATGTTGGCAAAGGACCACGAAGAGAGCATCTTTAGTTTATAGATCAGGTCTCCAGAAAGATATGACTTCTTCAATCTGGGCAGGCACTGAGAAGATATAGAATGATAGTAAAGAAAAATCTAATATTGAATCTGAATTCTAAAAATCAAGTCCCATACCTGATCAAGTCCCAGTACAATCAAGTAACTGGTTGTATTGTTTACCAATATCTAAAACATAATGATAATAACAATTTACATCTCTGCAACCTCCCTGTTATGTCATGTACTATGCTAGTGTATTGCCTAGATTTTCTCATTTCATTATCAAAGTCATAAATTTCAAGGCTGTTCTCCCTCATCCACAATATTGAACCCTATGAGTCTTATCACTATGACATAATTTTATCTTGCAAAAGCTTACCATCCCTAATGTTGAGCACAGGTATGAGCTGAGGAAATTTCTCTGTAGGGAAATAGCGATTAGAATTCAGAGAATCTGATCATTGTCTACTTGTTGCCCAAATTGGGGATGTATTGTTATGTGCATTGGGATATAAGAAGAATGCCTGTTTGGAGGTAGAGAAGGACAATTGAATCCAGGGAGAGGCAAGGATGAGGGCTCATGCAATCTGATAGAGAGAGGGTCTGAAAGAGTGACTAGCCCCCATAGAGATGGCCTTACACTTCCTGAAACCAGGCATTCCTAAGGTGCCATCTTTTTCTTGCTTTTGACTTTTGTACAAAACATTTTGAGAATAATGAATGGATTGATTTGTGCATAAGAATTTTTGACTGAATTTCTCCATCTCAGAACCAGCAGAGACTTTGGACAAGGCCACCTCCCCCCTCCCATTACACAGAGGAGAAAAGTGAGACTCAACTCTAGTGGCTGGCCTCTGAGTGAACTGCTCCTGTGTTCACATTAAATCTGAGTCTCTCTGACTCCAATCCAATATTCTTTCTTGAGACTTCTTCAAATAAGAGAAAGTATTTGAAAAGTGTCTTAAGCACAAAGCACCACAGGCATGATTTTTGTTATTATTGTGTAATATGTATTTCTTTAAATCTTTCTCTGTATATTATTCCTTTAATCTTCAAGTTATCTTGTGATATAGACTCTGAAGGAATTACTATCCCTACCTTAGGGATAATGTAACTGAGATTCAGAGAAGTGACTTATTTATGCTACTCCTCTGCTTAAAATCTCTCAGTCATTTTTCAGTGCAGTCTGATAAAATGCTTGTGATATAATGTTATATGGTGATACTGACCCCTATCATTTCAAACATTTTTTTAAAAATTGGGATATAGTTGATTTACAATGTTGTGTTAGTTTCAGGTGTATAGCAAAGTGAATCAGTTATTCACATACATATATATATACTCATTTTTAAGATTCTTTTCCCACATAGACAATTACAGAGTAAGTAGAGTTCTCTGTGCTATATAGCAGGCCCTTACTAGTTATCTATTTTATATATAGTAGCATGTATATGTCAGTCCTAAGCTCCCAATTTATCCCTCTCAACCCCACCTGCCTAACTCTCCACCCTTATCACAGAACAGAAAACCTCTTGCTCAGCATTCTTTAACCACACAGACCTTATTTCAGTTTATTAAAAAAGTCAAGTTACTGCTTCACTTTGAGGCTTTCTTGTTCATCCTTTATCCCTCTGTTTACTTTCTCCTGGGTCACTCCTCTGTCTTTAGATCTTAAATATCATTTTCTCAGAGACCGTTTGGGTTGACCCTCATTAAGTAGGTGCCAAGAGCCATATTCCAAACCCATTATCCTCACCTTACACATAATTTCCTTGATAACACTCCACATACTTTAAAATTTTATGCCTGCTTATTTCCTTGAAATCTTTTGTTCTCTTTCACTAGACTGTAAGAGCCATGGATGCAACAGCCATATGGTTGTATTTGCTGACACAGAGCTCTTGCATTGTGCAGTGCCTGGAATAGAGCAGATTTTCAGTCAATATTTGCTTGTTTGAATAAATAAATGGCAAAATAACTAATCAAGTCTGTAAACTCAATGAAAGGAGAGGAAGGAAAAGAAAACTACTATTCCCCTATCCTCCAAATATTGGGAAAAGGGCTGATTTTAAAGAGGAAGTAGTTGAGATCTTATCCTAGGCATTAATGCATTGTAGAATTGAAAACACATTTGATTCATGGATGACTAAATGAATATATAAAAAGAAGTAAGGTCAACAATGAATCTCAAGTATTTGGGTCTATCCATACTGCTTTGAGAAGTGTGATGGGGGCCTTCACAGGCATATGTGTACTTACAACCTTAGTATTGGATAATCTGCCTAGAATTAAAGTTAATGGATATCCCTTCATCAGCTCCCTCTATCTGCCCAATATGCCTTACATCTGTGCCCTCCTTCCTATCATTCAGTCCCTAATTCAATAGTTTATAATCTCATCATTTATTTTATAGTTTCTTAGGGTGAACGCTTGGCTGGTATCATTTCTCTTACCACCTCCTTAAACGACTACCTCCTCTCCTGGCAGATTTCTCAAGCTACTTCAATCAGTTCAATTTTCCTAATTTTCCTTTCCACACTGAAATTGGTGTATCCCTATACCACTGTACTTCTTAATCATTTTCTAGGCCAGTCCACCAGTGCCTTTGGCTGGAGCTCTGTACTCTCGCCTGGGTGTACATCCCTTCAAGGCTTCAGAATCCCTGGGGCAACACAGGAGCAGAGACCCTCGGTTCTGTCTCCGTGCTTTGTAATTGGTGGAGTAACACTATCACACAGCATACAGCAGATACGATGCATTCAATTTATTTTAATGTAGAGAATTTATGCCGCTATATCATTGAGTTGTGCTGGTTATGTATTGTACAGATTAGAAATTAGTCAAGTTATGATGAACAATGAATTCCCTCCACTCTGAAGCCACATGGTGGGATATATCTAACTTTTTCCACATATATCAATGAAAGACACTGATGTTTAGAGGTCAAGTTTCTAGTGAGGATACAGCATTGAATGATTTAATCTTAATTCTGTTTGTCACAAAGTACCTTGTTGTTCCAAATAAACTGCACTGTTTGCCGCAGACTGCACTAGGTACAGGCTTACTAAAAATCTGTCAGTTTCTGCTTGTGATCCTCAGTTTCTCAGATGTGAAAACTTGGAGGCTGAGACAGATTATCTGTCTTTCTAATTCTGGCATTCTATGATTGCAAGACCCAGTGTTCCTAAGATAGATTTGTTTTTCACTTCCCTACCTTTTCCTTTTATTTATTTATTTATTTTTTCCTCTCTGATTCTCCTTCCCTTAAGGCTCTCATGCTCCTAAACTTTTGTTTTAGGGAAGCAACCCTCCACATGCCCAATCATTCTTTTCCTCCCTTCTGTTTCTTCATTCACGTCTCTTAGAAACCCCGTTCAATCATTCAGTCATTTACCTGGTGATTTCTGATTTCTCTCTCCTCTCAGCTAGCTTGAGCCTCCCAAGAACAGCAATTCTGATTTATATTCATAAGGCTCTACTCAGCACAATGTATGGTATATCTCGGGAATTTGGTTGCTGTGATGAACAAGTGAATGAATGAAAGTCACCGGAGTACTTTGCATACTATGCTTGCATGTTGCCAAGCATGCATCTTCCTATTTTTCTAGAATGTAGCCCAGAAGATTTTGGTACCCTTAACCATTACCACTCTGGATCACCAATATAGACATTAGTCTTAGAAACAGAGCTTGGGATTTTGAGGCCTTCTCTGAGCTAATCCAGGAGCCACAGGAAGAGATTATCCTTGATCTTCCCTTTATGCAAAATGTGAAACTACCACTAAGGGTACTCAGTACTCCTGTCTCCATATTTCTCTGCTACCTCTGTCTTCTGTCACTTATCTCCATTTGACTCTTATTTTGAAGGAGGAGAGAGGGAGGTAACAGAAATGTTCTCCAGGACTCTGGACATAGAGAAGGCTCTGAGTCTGGGCCTTGGCTACTTACCCTGGCTGTTTCCCCAGGCTGCTTTGTTGTACCACTTCTTACATAAACCCAGGAAGACTCTGCAGCCAAGACACTCCCTTTTTATGCTGCTTCAGAGGAATGCAGCCCATCTCTAGGGATATCAGGCTTTATGTCACAGAGAAAGTTTTTTCTGTTGTGCTTCACCCTTGAGATGGGACATGTGATGAGAGGGTAAGAAAGATGGAGGAGGCTGAAGGGAGCCTTCAAGAGAAAGAGAAACCCTGGTCAATCAGAGACATGAGCCATTAGAACTCTCCAGAATGTAGAGACTCTCTGGTAATCTACCCCAGCCCTCTGTAAAACATGCTTTCAACAGGTTTTGATGTTTCAGGGGCCCATCTATGCAGTACACACATCATTTTAAAAAGAATACCATTCTCTATGTTGGAAAGAGGCAGAGTTAGCCAACACAGAGATAACATTACTTGTGACCAATAACTAAACTGAACACTCAGAAGTAGGTCATGAGGAAAATGGAATGCCTATGTCACAGAAGGAAAAATGCTTTTCACCAAAAGAATTTTCAAGAACTGAAGGAGCTTGATATTTGGACATGGATATGAAGATCACTGGCCAAGGTTTTGGAGAAGAGACCAGAAAGTGGCAAGTCCCCTGAATATCCTCATAAAACGTATGTACATAGGTGACTTCCCTAGCGGTCCAGTGGTTAAGACTTTACCTTCCAACGTAGGGGGTGTAGGTTCGATCCCTGGTTGGGGAGCTAAGATCTCACTTGCATTGTGGCCAAAAATGCCAAAGCATGAAACAGAAACAATATTGTAACAAATTCAAAAAAACCTTTAAAAATCTTGAAAAATAATAAGAACCCCAAGGGCTGGTCCAACTACAATTCTGGTTATCCATAGGCTAAGGCCATCATTAAAATAATTATATATATATAAAAGACATTTGCACATCATAGAGTGGGAGAAAAAGTGCTCAAATATTAGGCAGCCAGACACATCAGTGAAGCTGTGTCCTGACAGCCTACCCTCTTCAAGGTAAAAGGAAAATTACTTCACCTTGTTCTTCCTACGTCCTCCAAAGAGGCACAGAACCTATTAGTCTTCCTCGGGTTTTAGAGAAAGCACTTATACACTTGAAAATAATCATTTGACCCATTTATCAGGTGCATAACAGGATGTCAGTTTTGAGAGAGACTGTCAGACCACCTTCCTGCCTCCTTAGAAATGTGTATGTAGGTCAAAAAGAAACAGAACTGGACATGGAACAATGAACTGGTTCCAAACTGGGAAAGGAGTACATCAAGGCTATATATTATCACCCTGCTTATTTAACTTCTGTGAAGAGTACATCATGTGAAATGCTAGATGAATCACAAGCTGGAGCCAAGATTGCTGGGAGAAATATCAGCAGTCTCAGATATGCAGGTGACACCACCCTAATGGCAGAAAGCTGATTTAAAACTCAGCATTCAAAAAACTTTAGATCATGGAATCCTGTCCCATCACTTCATGGCAAATAGATGTGGAAAAATGGAAATGGGGGCATACTTTATATTCTTGGGCTCCAAAATCACTGCAGGTGGTGACTGCAGCCACAGAATTAAAAGACACTTGTTCCTTGGAAGAAAACCTATGACAGACCAGGTTCCTCTTTCCATGGGATTCTCCAGGTAAGAATACTGGAGTGGGTTGCCATCTTTTTCTAGGGGATCTTCCCAACCTAAGGCTTGAAACCATGTCTTCTACATTGGCAACAGGATTCTTTACCACTGTACCTGGTGGGCTATAGTCTACATGGTTGCAGAGTCAGACCCGGCTGAGCATGTACACTTACTTCAACATTTTTCTATGTGTAATTTTTATGTATATTCAAAGGTGAGATGTTTGAAGGGAAAGACCATCTGTAAATCATTTCTGTATTCCTTGTACTTAGCATAGGACCAGAAAAAAAGTTAACATTGAAAAAATGTATGTGAAATAATGAAAATAAATAAATAAATGAAAGTTTCCCAAGATTATCAATCATCTCCTTTCCCAGATGCCCAAAACATTGCTATGGTGGGACTTGATCTATCCAAGAGTTGAAATTTTGACTTGCCAAACTTTCTTCAAGGCCCCCAATCTTGTAGGCATCTGGCATCATCGACTCTGGCATTTCCTCCTCAGCACCCAGAGCATGGCCTCCCTGATGGGCTTGGACTTGACACTGTAGATGATGGGGTTGAGCACAGGGGGCACCACCAGGTACACGTAGGCAACAAGGGCATGTACTATAGGGGGAAGGTGTCTCCCAAAACGGTGGATCATGGACACACCTATGACTGGGATGTAGAAAACCAGAACAGCTAAAACATGAGAAACACAAGTGTTGAAGGCCCGGATACGCTCCCTGGGAGAGGCCAAACCCAGGACCGTGCACAGGATGAAAGTGTAGGACAGGACGATGAGCAGGGAATCTATGCCTGCAGTGGACACAACCACATAGAGCCCGTAGAGGATGTTTATGGTGATGTCAGCACAGGCTCTTCTCATCACGTCAGGATGGAAGCAGAATGAATGGGACAAAATGGTCTTATTAGGGCAGAAGTTCAGACGTTTAAGCAGGAAAGGCACGGGGAAGAGAGACAGGGTGGCACGAGCCACAGTGACCACCCCAATCCTGATGATGAAATTGTTTGTGAGGATAGAGGCATAGCGCAGGGGGTTGGAGATGGCCACAAAGCGGTCAAATGACATGGCCAGGAGCACTGAGGACTCTACTACGGAGAAGGAGTGGAGGAAGAACAACTGGACCAGACAGGCATTGAAACTGATGAGGCGATGGTCAAACCAGAGCACAGCCAGTGTGGTGGGCATTGTGGTCAAGGTGAGGCCCACGTCGGTGAGGGCCAGCATGGACAGGAAGTAGTACATGGGCTGGTGCAGGCTGGGGGTCCTCCTCACAGCCAAGAGGATCAGGCAGTTTCCAGTGAGGGCCACAGTGTACAGGGAGGAGAAGGGGATGGAGATCCAGCCATGAATGGCCTCCAGGCCTGGGATGCCAATCATCAGGAAAGCAGGAGGCTGGAAGAAGGAGATGTTGGCAAAGGACTGGGAAGGGATCATCTTTGGGAGGCAGCTGAAGTCTCCAGAAATTTGTGACTTCCTCAGTCTCAGTGATAGATAGGAAAACACTGATCAGATATCTGTCAAAGAAAACATTTGTTTATGCTTTTCATTTCTTATTTTTCCTTTTATCAGCTTTTACTTTGAATTATTAACTGT
>SJYC01061838.1:0-15596 GCA_006408675.1 Madoqua kirkii
GGGGGTGTTAGTTCTACAAGGTCTTGTAGGTCTTCATAAAACCATTCAACTTCAGCTTTTTCAGCATTACTGGTTGGGGCATAGACTTGGATAACTGTGGTACTGAATGATTTGCCTTGGAGACAAACAGAGATCATTCTGTCATTTTTGAGATTGCAACCAAGTACTGCATTTCGGACTCTTTTGTTGACCATGATGGCTACTCCATTTCTTCTGAGGGATTCCTGCCTGCAGTAGTAGATATATAATGGTCATCTGAGTTAAATTCACCCATTCCAGTCCATTTTAGTTTGCTGATTCCTAGAATGTCAACGTTCACCCTTGCCATCTCTTGTTTGACCACTTCCACTTTGCCTTGATTCATGGAGCTGACATTCCAGGTTCCTATGCAATATTGCTCTTTACAGCATCGGATCTTGCTTCTATGACCAGTCACATGCACAGCTGGGTATTGTTTTTGCTTTGGCTCCATCCCTTCATTCTTTCTGGAGTTATTTCTCCACTGATCTCCAGTAGCATACTGGGCACCTACTGACCTGGGGAGTTCCTCTTTTGGTATCCTATCATTTTGCCTTTTCATACTGTTCATGGGGTTCTCAAGGCGAGAATACTGAAGTGGCTTGCCATTCACTTCTCCAGTGGACCACGTTCTGTCCACATCTTCACCTAACCAATACTTACTCCTTGCCTTTTCTATTTTAAGTATATAATTGAATGATTGTTAGTAAATGATGGAATTGTACAAGCAGCACCAAAATCCAGCTTTAGACATTCTGATTCTCTCACAATGATCCTTTGTACTAGTTTGCAGTCAACCCCCACTCCCACCCCCAGCTCCAGGCAACCTATGTCTTATCTCTTCCTTTTGGGGATTTTCATACAAACAGAATCACACAATACGTGGTCTTTTGTGTCTGACTTCTTTCATTGGAGTAATTCTGACTTCCTAGAATGAGTTTCAGTCTTCCTCCCCTTCTATTTTCTAGAAAAGTTTGTGAAGGATCGATGTTATCTATTCTCTATGTGTTTGATGAAATTCATCTGTGAAATTATCTGTGTCAGGACTTTTTGCTTGTGGGAATGTTTTACCTTTTATAGGTCTATTCAATCTTTCTATCTTTTCATGAGTCGGTTTTGGTAGTTTGTGTCTAAGAATTTGACCATTTCATCCAAGTTTTCTAATATTGATGTAAAGTTACCCATAGGGTTCTCTTTTGATTCTTTTTATTTCTGCAAGGGTACTAATGATGCCCCCTTTTACATGCTTGATTTTCTTTTTTTTTAATTTCTGTACATTCGTAGACTTAGCAAAATTTCTTTCCAATGTTGATTTCTAATTTAACTCCGTTAGATCAGAGAACATATTTGATACAATTTTTATTTGTCAATTATACCTCAATAAAGCTGAAAAACATGATGAGAATGACTCATCAAAGAAAGAATATCAATAAAGAGATAGAAGTTATTTTTCAAAGAACCAGATGGAAGTTTTATTTATTTAAGGTATGCATGTGATCCCATGGAGAAGGGAATGGCAACCCACTACAGTATTCTTGCCTGGAGAGTTCCACTAACAGGGGAGCCTCGTGGGCTATAGTTCATGGAGTCGCAAAGAGTTGGACACAACTGAGCAACTAACACAGATGTACACACACATACATGTGATAAGATAATATTTGCATACACTGTGAAATGATCAATCCAATCAAGTTAATTAACACATATATCACCTCACATCGTAACTTTTTTTTTTAACCAGGAACTGCAGATGGTGACTGCAGCCATGAAATCAGAAGACAGTTGCTTCTTGGCAGGAAAGCTATGACAAACCTAGACAGTGTGTTGAAAAGCAGAGACATTGCTCTGCCAACAAAGGTCCATATAGTCAAGACTATGTTCTTCAGACACGACTGACGTGACTTAGCAGCAGCAGCAGCAGTGTGGTCTTCCTAGTGTCCATGTGCAGTTGTGAGAGGTGGGCTGTTAAGAAGGCAGAGCACCGAAGAATTGATACCCTCGAACTGTGGTGCTAGAGAAGACTCCTGAGAGTCCCCTGAACAGCAAAGAGATCAAATCTGTAAATCTTGAGGGAAATCAACCCTGCATACTCATTGGAAGTGTTGAAAGGAACTGATGCTGAAGCTCCAGTATTTGAGTCATCTGATGTGAAAATCTGACTCATTGGAAAAGTCCCTGATGCTGGGAAAAATTGGGGGCAGAAAGAGAAGAGGATGTAAGATAATGAAATGGCTGGGTGGCATCACCAATGCAGTGGACGTGAATTTGGACAAACTTCAGGAGATGGTGAGGGACAGGGAGCCAGGCATGCTGCAGTCCATGGGGTCTCAAAGAGTCAGACAAGACTCGGTGCTTGACCAACAACAAGAAGGGGTGAGAAAAGAGGAGATGTTTGTCAAAGGGTGAAAAAGTTCTGGATATCTAATGTACAGCATTGTTACTATAGTTAACAAGAGTGTGATATAATACAGCAATATATACTTGAAATTTGTTTAAAAGGTAGAACTTTAGTGTTTCCTATAATTCCTTAAGCATAGTTTCCTTTACTTCTTTGAGCATATTTACAATAACAGAGGGCTATGTTTACTAAGTCCAATACCTAGACACTCTCAGAGATGGTTTCTATTGACTGCTTTTTTCCCCTTCTGTGTATACCACACTTTCCTGTTTCTGGGCCCATCTCATAATTATTTGGGGAGGAAATCTAGGCATTTTTGATAGAGTAGCAGCTCTAGATTTTGATTATGCCCAAGGAGTTAAGGTTTGATTAGTGACTAATACTGCTGGATGGCATCACTGACTTGATAGACATGAGTCTGAGTGAACTCGGGAATTAGTGATGAACAGGCAGGCCTGGTGTGCTGTGATTCATGGTGTCGCAAAGAGTCAGACACGACTGAGAGACTGAACTGAACTGAACTGAATACTGCAGAGCCTGTCTTCCCAGGAGTGTGCAGCTGAGTTTGTTATTGTTATTATTTAAAATTGTTTTTATATTTAAGCCTAAAATTTGTTCATCAATCAGTATAGCTTAATCATCAGTCAATGTCTGGTCAAAAGTTGAGCTTAAACACCTTGAGCCAGTAAAGTTTTCACTCTTCAGTAACAGAACTGTGTATGAGTTAGGGAATGTATTCAAAATTCAGTCAGTTTAACCTGCTTTTGCCTTTTGCTGGGTCTTTGCATGTTTCCTCAGAGCATGTTCTAGGCCTCACTTGGAGTCAGGGACCAGTAGAGGGCTAGGTCTCCTCCAGTCTCTTTTGAGAATATGTGCTTCTTTTTACAAATATGCATCCTTCTAAACCACCTGGGATGTGGGAGAGCCTATTATGGCTACCTCATTTCCTCAGAACTCCATGCTGAATTTCTAGCTCTGCTGCCAGTTTGTTTCTTGGCTATGATGTTGCTTAACCTGATGACAACTTCAAGTTAGCTGTGAAGCTGGTATTTTCCAATTGTTTGCCCCTGAGATTGCTACTGTCTACAACAACATGTATTAAACACTTTAAATTTTATATTATGGGTTTAAAAATATTTATTTATGTATTTGGCTGCACTGGGTCTTAGTTGCAGACACGGGATCTTTAATTGTAACATGCAAATTCTTAGTTGCGGCACATGGGATCGAGTTCCCTGACCAGGGAATGGACTCAAGTCCCCTGCATTGAGAGCATGAAGTCTTTAGCCACTGGACCATCAGGGAAGTACCTATACTATGGATTTTTAAACTGTGCTTCATGGATCATCAAAGAAGGGCCTCATAGAATGTAGCCACAGACTGGAGAAGACCAAGTGAACTAATATCAGACCCCTTCTCTCTTTTCATGTCTACTTTTATATATTAGAGTTTACCATATGTGAGTTAAACAGTTGCTTGCATGTATCTCAAGCCCTTTATCATTTATACTGATACTTTTCTCTAAAGAATTTTTTTTTTTTCTATTGGATGCATTCATAGAATCCACTGAATTAGGTCCATTGTAGGTGAAGAGGCTAGCTGTCTCACTTTCTACATCTCCTTATTTTCTAGTAAGACAGAGACTACCAGGACAGAGTTCCATAGCCTACAGTGTTATCACAAAACAATATCCCTCTATAGAAAGCATAATGGGTAGGAGCTTAATAATTAAAATATCATAATTCCATTTTGTCTTTCACGTTGAAATGGTACAAGTAAAAGAGAGGATGATGTCTGTTTAAATCTAATTTTATCTCATTGCCCAGTGCCTTAAGAAAAGAAAAATAAGTCTCACATTATTCTGATAATAAAGAATGTTCTCTTAATTCCCTATTGTTATGTACAAGATTTAGTACTTGCTCTTTAATTTCAGTGTCAGAATGTGAACTGTAATTAATTTTCATAAAATGGAAAGCAATAAAGTCAAATATATTAAATGCTGGCTGTAGAGGTTGAGATTGTATAATTTACAATTAGGGGTATTGGGGAGGAAACAGCCCACACATTAAAGGAGTGATAATTCATCTTGACTTCAGCCTCAGAGATTGGGAGAGTGGTCAACATAGCTGCTCAAACAAAATCCCCAAATCTACGGGGGTGTTTGGAACCTTCTCAAGAAGGCCTATCAAACTTGATGTCAGCCCTCCCTATGTCAACACTTGGATTGCTTTTATTATCATTAATTAACAATAATAATATGCATGGACCTAAATTACCACCTAATGAATCACCTAAAACCTTGCCTAGGCATTATTTGCAACAAACTATAGATAATATATCAACCATAAAAAAAGTCAGCTGCCTACTGATTAAAAATGCAGGTTGCCTTCATCTTATCATCAGAATTTCCATACAGAAAGTATGTTTGAACTTGGGGAATATTTGTATGATGGTTGTTTGCAAGTTTTAGTCCATATACTGAAATAAAGGATGCTCTGTACAAAATTATACAGGAAACATTTCTCTCTGAAAAGAAAACCAAGTATGCTAATGTTGAAGAATTTAAAATGAGCATACTTTTCCATCTTTTGTCTTGCTGAGTTCAGAACATGCTTCCTAAAAAATGGTCATTCAGAGAGCAGAGAGAAACAATGGTCTCTCAGGTAAGCGAAAGCTTGTACTAGAAAGTCTTGGGGCAAACTTGGTGGCTCAGATGGTAAATAATCTGCCTGCATGCAAGAGACCTGGGTTTGATCCCTGAGTTGGGAAGATCCCCTGGAGGAGAGAATGGCAACCCACTGCAGTATTCTTGCCTGGAGAATTCCATGGTCAGAGGAGCTTGGCAGGCTACAGTCCATGGTGTCAAAAAGAGTTGGACTTGACTCAGCAACTAAACAACCACAACAACAAACCAACAACAATGAAAGAATAAAGGGAAGAATGAAGTGTTTATTGAAACAAACTATCAAAGGTCCAAAGAACAGGCCTCTGTCCTGTAACTCTTCAAACCCACCTCCTTCACACATGGAAGATGTTCACTAAATGTTTTTGATAATAATGATATTGAGGTATGTGACTTTCATGTCAAAAGCATTCAACATAGTTTAAAGTTATTAACAGCCTTTATTCAAAAGAAAGGTAATCTTTTTTCAAATTTTTACAAAGTAAGATAAATTTCATAAGAGTGCAGAGAAGTAAAGTATTAAACTGTATTAGTAACATGTAATCAGGAGTTTGTCATTTCCTGTAAAGGAAAACTGTAAAGTTTCCAATAACCATTTTCTCCAATCTTTGCAGAACGGCCTTTGTCTTATGAATGGCCAAGTCCTACCTTCTGGAGGCCCGTGACTAAAGCTGTTTCAGTTGTAAGCTTTCAAACCTGGTGAACCAAGTCTCAGGGAGAGATAAATATGGACCCACGTGCTAATACCTTTATTGCAACATTAGGAATAAGATGACTAAAAGTGGCAAAAAAAAACCACTTCATGAGAATGATCTGGTAGTAAAGGGTAAAGAGGTTGGTGGGGTGGTGTTCCCATTTTATACAACTCATGGCTTGCAAACAAGGGAATAAAATTCCCACCACTCACCTCACCCAGGTCCTTCATTTTGCCCTTGAACAGGTACTAGTGTGTTCAATACGAGTTCAATCCCTGGGTTGAGAAGATCCCATGGAGAAGGAAACGGCAACCCACTCCAGTATTCTTGCCTGAGAAATCCCGTGGACAGCAGAGCCTCACGGGCTACAGTCCATAGGGTCTCAAAAGAGACACGACTGAAGCGACTTAGCTGTGTTCCCATTTTATACAACTCATGGCTTGCAAACAAGGGAATAAAATCCCCACCACTCACCTCACCCAGGTCCTTCATTTTGCCCTTGAACAGGTACTAGTGTGTTCAATACGAGTTCAATCCCTGGGTTGAGAAGATCCCATGGAGAAGGAAACGGCAACCCACTCCAGTATTCTTGCCTGAGAAATCCCGTGGACAGCAGAGCCTCACGGGCTACAGTCCATAGGGTCTCAAAAGAGACACGACTGAAGCGACTTAGCATGCATGCACTAGTGGATTTTCCCGATATAATTAAGGCTAGAAAACAAGCTCCAGGTTCCCACCTGGATATTATTTTGACCTCTGATATGTACATTCTGTAATAAGGAAGAATCTTCTGACCACTTCCTCTCTACAAAGCAGAACACTCCCACTTTCTTCACACAAGTGTTATCTGACCTTCTTGGGAAACTCTCAAAGAGCAAGTCCGCTGAGCTGAGAGACTGGATCCACAGGCTCCACAGCGAAGCTCTGATTTGTCTTCCTTGAAGGCCTCCAGCTTGGACATCCCTGGAAGCTAAGCCAAGAACTTTGGGAGCAGTTGCTGCTGCTGCTATTATCCAGCCTCTTAGTCATGTCTGAGTCTTTGTAACCCCGTGGACTGCAGCATGCCAGGCTTCCCTGTCTTTCACTTTTGCTCAAACTCATATCCATGGATTTGCTGATGCCATCCAACAATCTCATCCTCTGTCACTCCCTTCTCCTCCTGTCCTCAATCTTTCCCAGCATCAAGGAGCAGTGACCAAGTCTAAATAGCTTTAGAATATGTTGGAAAATGCAAGGCTTTCTCTAGGACATTTAAAATCTCAGAGAGCCCGTTTGATGAAAATCAGACTACATCCTACTTTTAAACCCACCTAATCAAGTTTTTGTGTTTAGAAGTGTTTGGAGATATGACAACTGGTTTGAGAATGTAGACTACGGGTGTTCCCATCCCTCCTTCATACTTTACTTGACGGACAGCTCTTCAACAGGGTTGTTGGCCCCAGCGCCAGTGGAGGAGAGGTGAGGGAACAAGCAAGGGGGAGGAGAGGGGGCCAGGGCTGGACTTTGGAAGGCAGCCTCCAGTCTCCTTCAGTTTCTACAGAATTTCCCAAACTCTCCAAAGCATCCCAGTCCTCCCCGTTAAACCCAGTCACCTCTGACATCCTGGCTGCTCTGTTTTACACTGGCACCGAAGCACTTAACCTGCTGGATCTCCTTTCTCCAGACACCTGCCCAGCAGCAGACTAAACAAACAGGGATTCTCCACTGCGCAAAAGTTGGCTTCTTTCACTGGGTCTCCCATCTGTTAAAAAGCCATTGTCTGAGAAAGTGTTCAGCTAGGCAGGGAGTGGGAGCAATTGCATACTGAACTGCCCCCTTTTCCCCATAAAAAAAGTCCTCGTTAGCATTTTCTTTTCTCCCCGGTCTTCATGGCCTGATTTATTCATTGGTTTCACCTCTTCTCCCCTCCCCCTTGGTTCGGGAGGAGAGTCTCCTTGTCTTTGGTTTCTCAGGGGTCATGTCTTTTCAGTCACCAGGACAATACCCGCTGCTGGCATCTGTTTCCAGACCCAATCAGCCATATTGTGAACACATCCTGCCAGAGAATTGTTCCTCATTTTGCTCGGCTTTGTTGCCAATTTCATGCCATGTATTGCTCCATGTTTTGTGCTTCATGAAGCTGTCACGGGCATAAAAGTGGCCTGAGCAGGGTCATAGTCAAAGGGGTGGGAATGCGACAGCCACCAAAATGGTGAGCAGGCCACCCACGGGCCCCACACGGACACACACTCACACAATCCCCACACTCACACAGCCTCCACCCACCCACAGGCCCCACACGGACACACACTCACACAATCCCCACACTCACACAGCCTCCACCCACCCACAGGCCCCACACGGACACACACTCACACAATCCCCACACTCACACAGCCTCCACCCACCCACAGGCCCCACACGGACACACACTCACACAATCCCCACACTCACACAGCCTCCACCCACCCACAGGCCCCACACGGACACACACTCACACAATCCCCACACTCACACAGCCTCCACCCACCCACAGGCCCCACACGGACACACACTCACACAATCCCCACACTCACACAGCCTCCACCCACCCACAGGCCCCACACGGACACACACTCACACAATCCCCACACTCACACAGCCTCCACCCACCCACAGGCCCCACACGGACACACACTCACACAATCCCCACACTCACACAGCCTCCACCCACCCACAGGCCCCACACGGACACACACTCACACAATCCCCACACTCACACAGCCTCCACCCACCCACAGGCCCCACACGGACACACACTCACACAATCCCCACACTCACACAGCCTCCACCCACCCACAGGCCCCACACGGACACACACTCACACAATCCCCACACTCACACAGCCTCCACCCACCCACAGGCCCCACACGGACACACACTCACACAATCCCCACACTCACACAGCCTCCACCCACCCACAGGCCCCACACGGACACACACTCACACAATCCCCACACTCACACAGCCTCCACCCACCCACGGGCCCCACACGGACACACACTCACACAATCCCCACACTCACACAGCCTCCACCCACCCACGGGCCCCACACGGACACACACTCACACAATCCCCACACTCACACAGCCTCCACCCACCCACAGGCCCCACACGGACACACACTCACACAATCCCCACACTCACACAGCCTCCACCCACCCACGGTCCACACATGCACAAAATATACACACCCCCACACACACACAGGATTTGCACACACAAGACACATTCACCCCCACACAACTCACATACTCACGCCATATACACAGACGCAGGCACACACATCTGGAGATCACACTCATTTTCTTTTCTCTCCCCAAGATGTAGTTGGCAGTCACTCTAGCAAGATACGTCATGCTTTTCCCGAGGGGTACAGGGTTTTATAAGGAACCAGAGAGTTTGAGTCCTTTAATGATTATAAGGAATATACTGGATACTGTGAAAGTTACAGGAAGAGTTCAGAAGGTTTTGTTTTCTTTAATTCTCGGGTACTTCTAATCACACGTTAATAATCCTTTGGCATGCAATCTTGAATACATAGCAGGAAGGACTCTACAAGACATATTAGACTGCTCCAGATTAAAAGGCCAAAAAAAAGCATATTCACTTTCTGGAGACATCAGATTCTCATAAAGAACAACAATGTCAAAACATAAAGAAACACATCCACAAGAGCATAAAAATTAACCTTTTGGATTGTGTGTGTGGCGGGGGGGAGGTGTCTGTAAACCCTTCCCATCTGAGTCTCGGTTCTTGAGTATAGGAGTGTTCCAATTTATCAAGAGGCTCTTTGTAAACTGGATTAGCTCTGCCACAGCACAAAGGGCTAAACTCTCTTGCAAAGCTTTGCTGAAACCCATCTTTCAGAAAGGAGGGGAGCTGGAGCTACCACGTCCCGTCACCCGGAGCCCCACCAACTGATTTGGGCCTTACTGCTGGCCGCTGGCCAGCTGAGGGGGAGTAGCCTTTCTCCTTAATGTCATAAGTTAAGGAACAGAGGGCGGGAACATGGAGAATGAAAAGTCAAAATCATCCAGGTGAAAATTCTACTGAGGTTTTCTCATTTTATTTCTACAGAGTTCTTTGCTTTTTTATTTCAAAGAAAAATGTCTAGAGATTCTGTAGGTAACTTTTTTACTGTATATTATATCTATACTTACATTTTCCCATTTTTCTATTCTAGTACCATGCCTTTTTCTACAAGGACATGATTATGAATGCCAAAGGGTTTTAGAAAAGAACTATTCCCATGTGTGGACACAGGAAGTGGCCATCTACTGGGATAATTCTCCTCTGTCCCCCCTTTTCTAGCAAACACACAGAAAGTCCTCTTCTGGTGCTTAATAGTTCATCCTTGAAGTCCCTCCTCTAGAGTTATTAGCAACTATCTCCAAAAGGACACAGCAAAATGCAAATTTGTAACCACTGGGGCACAGTAAAATATGAAGTTTTAGCATCCACTTCCACTAATCATCACATGAGTGAGTAACAGATGCTCCCAACCAAAGGAAACAAAGTGTCAGTAAATCTTGATCAAGAGATTGAGGTGTAAGGAAGAGAGTTGGAAAACATGAAGGTCTGAGCCACAAGTGTTCTCTGGAAGTGAATCAGCGATTGCTTCTCTGTTCAGTTTAGTCGCTCAGTCATGTCCAACTCTTTGTGACACCATGAACCGCAGCACTCCAGGCCTCCCTGTCCATCACCAACTCCCAGAGTCCACCCAAACCCATGTCTATTGAGTCGGTGATGCCATCCAACCATCTCATCCTCTGTCATCCCCTTCTCCTCCTGCCCTCAGTCTTACCCAGCATCAGGGTCTTTTCAAATGAGTCAGCTCTTCGCATGAGGTGGCCAAAGTATTAGAGTTTCAGCTTCAACATCAGTCCTCCAATAAACACCCAGGACTGATCTCCTTTAGGATGTACTGGTTGGATCTCCTTGCAGTCCAAGGGACTCTCAAGAGTCTTCTCCAACACCACAGTTCAAAAGCATCAGTTCTTTGGTGCTCAGCTTTCTTTATAGTCCAACCCTCACATCCATATCTGACTACTGGAAAAACCATAGCCTTGACTAGACGGACCTTTGTTAGCAAAGTAATGTCTCTGCTTTTTAATATGTTTCTCTGTAAACTATGGCTTTCTCCAATAGTCATGTACAGATGTGATAGTTGGACTATAAAGAAAGCTAAGTGTGAAATAACTGATGGTTCTGGAGAAGACTCTTGGGAGTCCCATGGACAGCAAGGAGATCAAACCAATTAATCCTAAAGGAGCTCAACCTTGAATATTCATTGGAAGGACTGATGCTGAAACTAAAGCTCCAATATTTTGGCTACCTGATGTGAACAGCTGACTCACTGGAAAAGATCATGATCCTGGAAAAGATTGAGGGCAGGAGCAGAAGGGGGCTATGGAGGAAGAGATAGTTGGATGATATCACTGACTCAACGAACATGAGTTTGAACAAACTCCTGGAGATAGTGAAGGACAGGAAAGCCTGGTATGCTGCAGTCCGGCAGTCTCAAAGAGTTGGACACAACTTTGTGAAAAAACAATAGCAACAAGGGAATTGTGAGTGGCAGAAGACTCCAAAAAGCCAAAAGTATAAAAGGACCTGGTGTATGGAAGAGGGGGGTGTGCAGGAAAGTTCAAATAAAAGATACATGGGAATTAAAGGATGGGAGAGTTAAGACAGAGGACATTGAGGTGTAAATCAGAGAGAGACAAGAGGAAAACTCTGCTCTGTGGGGCCCACAGGACTGGAGACTAAAGAAAGGAGAGACAATATTCCTTGAGTGACACCAGCTCAGAGAGAAAAGAAAGCCATCTCAAACACCCAATATCCTAACCTAACTCCCAAGTACCCAGCCCTCAGCTTTTCTAATGACTTCATCATTTCTAACTTTTTCAAGGGCCTTTTGAAATTCTAAGTGCATCCAACGCTACCAGAGTCCAAAATGCGATCTCTTTTCCTGCCGTTTAGTGAATTTTCCTTTCTTCCCTATCCTTATACTTTTATTTATGTTTAATGAGGACATTGAGCCAACAGGACTCGTAAGAGGCCCGGAGCCAGCTTTGTGCTCTGTGTGAGCGTGTATGTGTGTGTTAAACAATTTCATGGACATCTGTCATGCACAGTTAACTTTGCATTGCTGCATTTTAAGTGGTGGGCCCGGGCTTGGCCGGCAGTGATAAAGTAGCTGGCAGTTTTCAAAAAGCCACAGGATAACAGAGCATGAATCATAAAACACACTACTGTGTAGCAATATCCAAGTTCATTCAACGCAATGAAACCATGCAGAGGTCCTTTATCCCCAGCTAATTATGTGGAAACCGCTAAGACAATAAAGCATCTGGTGGTCTTTCTTCCCCATTTCAATTTTTCTCAATATTGTGACAGGGGAAAGTATTGTGCCTTTCCCAGGGTAGTTGCAGTGAAGAAGAGTAAAAGCAAGGGTCAGGGAAGAGCAAATAGATGAATTTATAACTTTCTTTTTATTTATTCCCTCTGCATTGTTTCTCTGGAAGTCTTCCTTCGGGCTGTTTTTTGGGATCACGATTCTCATTGCACTCCGCTTGAATCCCCTTTTCTCCCTCTTTTAAACAACAACAACAAAAAAATACCACCCAAACCGCCAGACTTTCCAGGACTCCCTGTGGTCCATAGGGCTTTCTCTGCTGTGGGCATCCAGGAATTTCAGTCTAAGATTTACAGTCACTCTCCAGACTCAGGTTGAGAAAAGTGTTCACACTTCCACGGATGAAACTACCATGTGATTTCCTTTTTAGAAAGAGGTGAAGAGAATGGTCCCTGTGATTGAGGTTTTCCCAGAGAAGGTTCCCTGTAATTGCCTCGCACATGGTTCTTTCTGCCCTTCTCTGGAAGGCACACGTAAATGCCATGCGTTGCACTCCCGGGGTTTGGATGAAAGCCCCTTTATAGCTGAGCACTGTGTGATCAGACCCAGATTGATTCTGATGAGGTGACTAATTGGTACCACTAGCTTAAAAAGCTAATAAGTTAATTAGATTAACTTCATTCCTGTTTGCACAGGGCTTTAAAGAGGGAAACTCTCCAGGAGCCCTAAGCATCTCTGAATTGAGATCCAGTGCAGCTCCAGGCTGGATACAAGCTTCCTCCTGGAACGACATCAGTCTATTGTGGCGATAGTCTTATTTTTTTTTAATTCCCCAGCTATCTCCCAGTCTTTCTCAAAAGTCAAATTAAATGACATACTGTGCCTGTAGTATTTTCTGGCACACATTTTTGGTCATTATAAATCTAAATTCCACTTAAATCATCATGAATATTTCTGTTTTCCTGTTTTCTCTGAGTATTATTATAACATCCAAGTCATCTTAATGCCAACTTAAGAATCAAGTTAGATTTTTTTATACCTAAAGACAGAAATGACTGCAAGAAAATCTGACAGTGCCATAAGCATTTACTTTGGATTGCTTAATTATTTTTGTTGTTAAGTTATTAAGTTGTATCCAACTCTTTTGCGATTCCATGGACTTTAACAAGTCAAACTGCTTTATCCAAGGAATTTCCCAGGCAAGAATACTGGAGTGGGTTGTCATTCCCTCCTCCAGGGGATCTTCCTGACCCAGGGATTGAATCTGCATCTCCTGAATTAGCAAGTGGATGCTTCATCTCTGAGCTGCCAGGGAAAGCCTTACTTAATTATATCACACCTCAAAAATGTAGTATGGCCCAGGGTCATGGTATTATTGTTTTGTGTGTGTGTGTGGAGTTTTAGCATTAAGTAAATTTTGTATGCACTATTCATGATCCTTTATCCGTCTATCCACCTATCCATCTATCTATCCATCTGTCCATCTGTAGCATCCATCCATCTCCTGTGTTCAAGCAAACTTTGAACAAGACTCGAAAGTAATGCTCAGGAGATAAAAAGACATTGAAGGCAGAGTGCAGCCCTCAAGGAACTTTTTATCCAGGACATATAATATCAACTCTGGATAAAGAACGTAAGAGTAAAGCAATGAAAGAAATGATTGACATGGTAGATTTTGAAGTGAACCTTAGTGTTTTTCCTGGTGAGATGGAAAAAAGGACAAACCCTTCATGAAAGAAGCAACATAAACAAAAGTTCTGACAAGAGAAAGTGCGTGGCATATCCAATCCCTAGAGAATAATCCAATATGGCCAAGGTACGTGCACACAAGGAAGTGAGAAATGGGGTTAACAAACAGATGGGACCAGATTATGAATAGCATTTCTCAGGTTTGTGAGTATGTGTGCATGTGTGTGTGTGTTGGTTTGTCTGAGCAGGGAAGTTATGTGGAAGGAATCAGGCAAGGAAATCAGCAATGGGAAAATCAAAGAAGACATTCTGAGACTGTCCTTTAAAAAACAATTAAAGAGGCAAACCAAAGTGATGGCGAAAGGTAGTGATACAGAAAAGGAAGGAAAAAGACCCATCAAACATTAGTGAGCTACAGGGTGAAAAGAATTTTTAAGAGCAGAATACAAATCAAGACATATAGTTTAATCACATAAAATCACTTCCCTGGTGGTTCAGAGGTTAAAGTGTCTGCCTGCAATGCAGGAGACCTGGGTTCGATCCCTGGGTTGGAAAGTTCCCCTGGAGAAGGAAATGGCAACCCACTCCAGTATTCTTGCCTGGAGAATCCCAAGGACAGAGGAGCCGGTGGGCTACAGTTCACGGGGTCGCAGAGTCGGACACGACTGAGCGACTTCACTTCACTTCACTTCATCGTCTCTAGGGGGCATATTTGAAAGTGTTTGCTTAGAACTTCTGTGTCTTATTTTTCTCAGTAATGAACAGGTACCGCATGTAAAATAAAATGTCTTAAATTTTGTGCACTGACGTGAGGACAGTAACAGCCCTAAAGAAAAAAACTTAAAAAATAATTCAGAGCATGTGATCGTCACACTAAAACAAACAAAAGAAAGTGTTGAAACTCAAGATAGTGTAGTGGAAGAACATCACAGAAACGAAAGGCGAGACTTCTTGAGTTTTGATTCTGACTTCACAATATAACCAAGTACCATTCTGGGCACGTGCTTAACTTCTCTGACTCTCTGCTCTCTCATCTGCAGAAAAGAGTAATCATAGTACCTGCTTTACAAGTGCTAACATGTTCTCATTAGGATGAAAGGAGAGGGAGTGAGTACAGTGTCTCCCACAAAGCAGACACTTAAGAATGTTACTCCTACCTCCCTCACCACCCAAAGTCAGAACCTCGCAGAGAGTCCAAAAGAAGACAGACAATCACAGCTCAGGCTCTCACTGTTCAGTCCAGCTGACCTTGGGAGACCTAGACCCTAGACTGCTCAGGGAAGATAGATAGTGCCAACCACTCTTTCCTAGTCTGTAAGCACATGGCACCCTTGCTTCCAACACACCGCCTCGGCCTCCTCCTTTTTAGCAGTCAACACTGAGTCCTCTGCTGTATGCAAGGTTGAGGATGGATAGACCTTACTTCCAAATAAGATCACATTCTGAGGTGAGTGGACATAAATATGGAGGGGATGCTAAGCAACCCACTACCGTGCTTTAATTCAAATTAATTTCTATGTCATCTGAAAGCACCTAAAAGAAATGGCACTCCTGTAGCAGTGAGCACATCTAGTGCCCAGATCTTGGTTTCTAGCACCATTCTCCAATTAAAGAAAGTAGAGCTTGAAAGTGAAAGAGGAAAGCGAAAAAGTTGGTTTAAAGCTCAACATTCAGAAAACAAAGATCATGGCATCCGGTCCCATCACTTCATGGGAAATAGATGGGGAAACAGTG
>SJYC01061839.1:0-64859 GCA_006408675.1 Madoqua kirkii
ACACACACACACACACACACACACACACACACACACACACACATATATACATATGGAAAAAATAAAAATGTTAATTTGAAAAGATATATGCACCTCGATGTTCACAGCAGTGTTGTTTACAATTGCTAAAATATAAAAGCAACCTAAAGGTCCAGCAGGAGAGGAATGGATAAGGAAGATGTGGTATAGATATATAATGGAATATTAGCCACAAAAAAGAGTGGAATTCTGCCATTTGCAGCAATATAGATGGACCTAGAGAATATTATGCTTAGTGAGATAAGTCAGAGAAAGACAAATACCATATGGTATCACTTACATGTGGAATCTAAAAAAATCCAGGTGAATGTATCAATATATGTAGCAAAACAGAAATAGACTCACAGATAAAAAGAGCAAGCTAGTGGCTAGCAGTGGGGAGAGGGAAGGGGGAGGGGCAAAGTAGCCGTATGGGATTAAGAGATACAAACTTCTATGTTTAAAAGAGATAAGCCAGACTGATACATTGTATAGCACAGGAAATTATAGCCATTATTTTGTAATAATTTATAATGGAGTATAATCGGCAAAAATACTGAATCACTGTAGTGTATACTTGAAGCTAATATAATGTTGTAAATCAACTATATTTCAATTTACACAAATAAACAAATAATTCATTCTGAATTTCCAAGTTTCCCCTGGCCTAAAGGAACTGTCAGTCATCCATCCAGTGACTTGGACAGTGAGAGAGGCATCCATAATGCCTAATACTCCAGGCCATTTTTCATATGGAGAAAAAATACTAAAAATTATTCTTCCATTTTAATTTGAAAGTTGGACTCAGATTTCTAGAAGAGGCAATCCAAGGAAAGCATAACATGACTTACTGGTGACAAATATCTTCTTATTTCAATTTACACAAATAAACAAATAATTCATTCTGAATTTCCAAGTTTCCCCTGGCCTAAAGGAACTGTCAGTCATCCATCCAGTGACTTGGACAGTGAGAGAGGCATCCATAATGCCTAATACTCCAGGCCATTTTTCATATGGAGAAAAAATACTAAAAATTATTCTTCCATTTTAATTTGAAAGTTGGACTCAGATTTCTAGAAGAGGCAATCCAAGGAAAGCATAACATGACTTACTGGTGACAAATATCTTCTTCCACTAGAACTGGCTGGAGCCAGTCAGTTAGGGAATCCAAGGAATGAAGTAATAAATGCTGCATTGTAGATCTCCATGCTCTCCTAAATCACCTGTCACCATAACATCTGGATCCTTCACCAGGGAATCTGCATTAGCCAGACCCCAGATACAGCATGACTAATTTGGTGCATTAAACAGTCCCCTAGTGGCTGCACAGAGGGCGTGTCCTTTGCAGACACCCTTAGTGCTGCGGAGGACTAAGAAGGCTTGGGGAGATGGAGTCCAGTTTGCCATTGGACGGAGGCCTAACACACACACAGATGGGAATAGGTCAAAGGAGCGTATAGCACCTATGTGAGTGGCCACAGGTGACACCACATGAGCAGAGGAGCCATCTAGCTGTCCAACCAGCCCACAGAATTATAAGAAAGAATAAGTCACATTGTTCTAAGCCACTAAGCTTTGAGGGTGCTCTGTGTTACAGCAATAGATAACAAAGATAAACTTCTCTTCTTAAATTGGTGAAGATGTGTTTTTTAAATGTTAATGATGTTAAGAGTACATTAAGATATGAGCAGTCAAAATTAAAATTTTTCTAGCAAGAGAAAACAAAAAGAAGCATAGGAGCAACTGAAAGAGTTCTCAGTGGAAAAACCTGGAACAAACTCAACACAATAAATTAAGTGGTATTAAATTGTAGCACAAAGTGTTAAGCAAATATCTATGAGTCCATAGTGATACTAAGATTGAATAAATTAGCAAATAGTGGATGAGACAAAACCCCATCACATAACTCCAAAGAATTTATGTAGATATCTCCTTATATAAGTTGCACAGTGACTTCATTCCCAAGTGTACAGTATGGAAAGGGGGTAAAAAGAGCAACTTTCCAGTGGAGAAAACTGGCAATCATTATATCAGTCAGGTAACCAAAGTCAACATCAATAGTCGTAAATCATGTTGATCATATGTATTTTTGATAGGATGTGATAGGAATGGCAGGTTACTTTTCTTGAAATGAAAAAAAAAAAAATTTTTATAGCACAAAGCTTAAAATGTCTTCTTGGTTGATAGGATGAGAGCTCTTTGGATCAACAGGCTGAAGAGAAGTAAGACGTCACTCCCCCATGTAATGCAGGAGGAAAGATTAGAGAGTGGCCATCAGCTGTCTAATGTTGATGGCTTCTGTGAGTTATTATAGAAGGAGACCCAGGCATCTTAAAATGCAAGTTAGAAAAGAGTTATTTGTAACTTCCCTGGTGGTTAAGAATCATCCTTGTAATGCAGGAGATGCAGGTTCCATCTCTGGTAAGGGAGCTAAGATTCCACATGCCTCAGCAACTGCACCCATGTACCACAAGTACTGAGCCCATAGGCCACAAACTTCAGAGCCCACATGCCACAAAGGAAGATTTTACATGCCTTGACTAAGACTCGATACAAACAAAAAATAAAAATAAATAAATAGCATGCATCGAACCTGGACTGGTGACTCGTTTCACATATAAAATGAATATTTAATAAAAAGAAGTGAGTTATTTAAACTCTTCACTTTGGACAGAAAAGGAATGAGTCCAGATATAACCAGTGACTTGCCCAATAAAATCTCGTGGCAGCAGAGCATGCAGGTACCCCACCTCAAGGTGTCAAAGCCATAATCTACTAAAGGTCATGTATTAAACACAGGTTATCCAAAGGAGGAGCACATTCAAGTCTGCTTTTCTGTCTTTCACTGAATTCATCTTTTTTAACTTACCTTCATCTCTGTGCTTTAGTGAACTCTAGGCATGCGCATGGATGTGTAAGCAAGTGTAAAACACAAGTATGTATGACTGAATTAGTAAGAAGTATATGCATGTTGCCTCTACTTTTCTCATTTTTTTCCAGTGAGTTTAGCTTCCACCTCCACCACTCTTCACTCTATAGCTTGATGACTAATCCCTAAGTAACAAACCTACCAGGCTTTTCTCCATCAAATTCTTCCTGACTCTTGCAGGGCATGTGTTCCTGTGGGTCATCCCCTTTTTGAAACTCTTGGTTCATGGTTATCATAAGACTAAACCCTCCACAAAGTCTCTTTCTGCCTTTACTCTTCCTCCTTCTCCATGAGTGCTCCTCTTCCTCTGCTCTTTAAATGTGAGTGTTCCACCCTTAGCCCTGGTCAGACTTATGTTCCACAGCAATATTGGAATTAACTTACTGGATGTTATAAACAGCAGCTCCTTCAAGCCTTTCACTGGCAAGTAGTGCCATCTCTCCTTTCTTTCTCCACTAAAACACTACTTGTTTTTCTCAAGACAGTTAAAACACCACGAAACTGGTCTTCTTTATTGATGTTACCAATCCTGCTTTCTTACGTGCTATTGGAACATAGGAAGACTGTCTACAGTAATGGTTGAGTGTGGACTCCGGAGTTAGATCTCCTGCCTTTGACTCTTTCATGACTATACCTCAACTTCTTCTTCTGTAAAATAGGAAAATAAGTGACTTCTCTGGTGGTCCAGTGGCTGACTCCACATTCCCAATGCAGGGGGCCTGAGTTTGATCCCTGGTCAGATAACTAGATCCTGCATGCTGCAATTAGAGTTTACATCCTACAACTGAGAAATCCTGCATGCCACATGAAAATCTAAGATCCTTTATGGTGCAACTAAGACCAAGGGCAGCCAAATAGAATAAATAAATACTAAAAATAAAATAAATAAAAATAATTATTTAAAAATGGGGAAATAGCAATACTGATTGCTTATAGTACTGCTGCTGCTGCTAAGTCGCTTGTCATGTCCAACTCTGTGCAACCCCATAGATGGCAGCCCACCAGGCTCCTCTGTCCCTGGGATTCTCCAGACAAGAATACTGAAGTAGGTTGCCATTTCCTTCTCCAATGCATGAAAGTGAAAAGGGAAAGTTAAGTCACTCAGTCATGTCTGACTCTTCACAACTGGATGGACTGCAGCCTACCAGGCTCCTCCGTCCATGGGATTTTCCAGGCAAGAGTACTAGAGTGGGTTGCCACTGCCTTCTCTGTCTTATAGTACAATGAGGATTAAATGAGTTGCTATATGTAAGACATCTACAACAGTATGTTAGACATGGATGAACCTAGAGCCTATTATACAGAGTTGAAGTACGTTAGAAAGAGAAAAACAAATATCATATACTAATGTGTATGTATGGAATCTAGAAAGATGGTATTGAGGAACTTATCTGCAGAGCAGCAACAGAGATGCAAACATAGAGAACAGACTTCTGGACATAGCTGTGGGGGCAGGGAGAAGAAAGGAGAGGGTAGGATGTATGGAGAGAGTAACATGGAAATATACATCACCATATGCAAAACGGATAGCCAACGGGAATTTCCTGCATGACTCAGGGAACTCAATGGGCTCAGTAACAGCCGAGAGGGGTGGGATGGGGAGAGAGGTGGGAGGGATGTTCAGCTGGGAGGGGACATGGATAAACTTATGGCTGATTCAGGTTGATGTTTGGTAGAAACCAACACAATACTGTAAAGCGATTATCCTTCAATTAAAAATAAATAATTTTTAAGTTATTATAGCGTGTTACCATACTGAATTAAAATATTTATTTACCTATCTAACTCTTAACAGAATATGAGAACCTCAAGAGTGACAGCAGGTCCCATTCAGCTTTTTATTACCAAACCTCTACAAAGCACAGTATGGAAATCGTTGACCATACTTAGGTGAGAATAAGTGAGGAATGAAATAAAGTGATATTGATCTGAGAGTATCCTTCAGTTCCCCTGACCAGGCAAAAGTGTGATTCTTCTAAAACAGACTGCAAAACTACGGACCATAGAATAGATAAATAGTAAACTTCAACTACTTGAAGAGCTATAAGAGACTACAAATGCTGAGAGCAAGATATTAGATAAATAACTGACTTGCCTGAAAGAATGAATAATGGGAGAATTGAGAACTACAAATGTAGTTCAGACCAACAGTTTTTATATTTAGACCATTTGGGAATATAAAATATACAGAACTTTGGAGAAATTAAATTTAACAAAAGGGTATTTTGTACTTATTACAACTCCCATATACTGTATTTTCTTCTTTTATCATCTATCCCTTTCTGTGCCTTTCTCTTAAGAAATTCTACCACGGACTTCCCTGGTGGCACAATGGATAAGAATCCACCTGCCAATGCAGGGGACACAAATTTCATCCCTGCCCTAAGAAGATCCCAAATGCCATGGAACAACTAAGCCCATGAGCCACAACTACTGAGCCCACATGCTGCAACTACTGAAGCGCATGTGCCTAGAGCCCACGCTCTGCAACAAGAGAAGCCCCTGCAATGAGAAGCCTGTGCACCAGAACTAGAGAGTGGCCCCCGTTCTCTGCAGCAAGAAAGACCCAGCGTAGTCATAAATGAATGAATATGGCAGTGTGTACATGTCAAAAATAAATAAATACGCATAGTGGTATGTACATGTCAATCTCAGGAAAGGATTAAATTTTTTTTTTCGAAAAAAGTTCTACCAAACATTATTCACTGATTCAGCCAATATTTATGAAATCCCTTCTAGATGCCAAGCCTAGTGCTAGGCCATATTTACCTCTCTTTACAGGGCCTCTCAGGTGGCACTACTGGTAAAGAACTCACCTGCCAATGCAAGAGATGGAAGAGACCTGGATTGGATCCCTGGGTTGGGAAGATCCCCTGGAGGAGGGCACAGCAACCCACTCCAGTGTTCTTGCCTGGAGAATCCCCCTGGACAGAGGAGCCCAGAGGAGCTTGTCAAAATATTCAAAGGGAATAGCCAGGCCATCGCTGACTGGATGATTCTAGAGCCCAGGAGAAGATTCCAGTAGAGTCATAGATGTGAGAGTCAGCCACAGTATGGTAAGAACCGAAGATGCTTAAGGAAGTGTGACTGCTGAGAAGATCATGAGAAGAAATAAGAGGAAATCTCCAAGAACAGGACCACAGAGGAGAAGCACTGAAGAAGACAGACAAAGCAATGGCAGGAAGATAGAAATCATATCATGGGCATCACAGAAGAGTCAATGCAAGAGAGCAGTATCTCGAAGGAGCATGTGGTCAACCATGTCAAATGCACCAGTGTTAGAGGAAGCTGAGAAAGGATGGGGGAAAGCCACTGGACTGTGGAGAGCAGAATCAGGAGCTTTGGGTAGGCAGGGTTATTTTTCAGTCACCAGCTCACGTCCACTCTTTGTGATCCCATGGACTGCAGCATACCAGGCCTCCCTGTCCTTCACCATCTCCAGGAGTTTGCCCAAGTTCATGTTTATTGAACGAGCTATCCAACCTTCTCATCCTCTGTTGCCCTCTTCTCCTCCTGCCCTCAGTCTTTCCCAGCATCAGGGTCTTTTTCAATGAGTCAGTTCTTCACATCACGCGGCCAAATATTGGAACTTCAGCTTCAGCATCAGTCCTTCCAGTGAGTATTCAGAGTTTACTTCCTTTAAGCTTGACTGGTTTGATCTCCTTATTGTCCAAGGGACTCTCAGGCGTCTTCTCCAGCACCACAGTTTGAAAGCATCAATGCTTTGGCAGGGTAGCAATTTTGAAAACCTAACACCTCTAAAAGCCTTGCACAGATTCAAGCAATGACTGGACCACTTTCCAGAAGCTGGAACTGAAGGGAAAGGACTTAAGAAAGGTTGTGGTTTAAACGAATGAATAAGCAGAGTGATCAAATGAGTGTGTCCTTCCAGGTGTGGGAGACAAGCAACAGAAAAAGCGCAGCTGGACGATCAAACAACTGACCTGGGACAGACTTTACAGGCACGTGAGGTCAGCCCCACAATGTTCCCTAGGAGGAACACCAGCTGGGTGACCTCCCCACTGCCCCTCCAGCCCCCTGCTTTGCAATGTGAAACTTCAACTTGGCAAATAACAAACGGAAAGAAAAGAGCCATTTATGCCTTCTCTTGTTCTCCTTCCAGTTCCTTCTTCTACCATCCCTCATGAAGATACAACACTCATCCTTCCGAACTGGTCTGTAATAAACTGCTGCTTTCCACCCAGAAGGCAGCAAGGGGATGTTTCCAAAGTTATTAGACAAAGATGTCACATTCCTCCTACCAAAGTGACATTCACCTTGCTGTGAGTATACAAGTTCCCGAGGGACCATAGTCACACAGGGAGAAGCTGGCACAAATGACACTGGTGGGGAAATGCTTTTCCTCTTGGTGTCACACAGGCAGATTCTGCACAGCCAAAATGGGCTGGAAGGCAGGACTGAGGCACAGTCTGGCAAACTCAGGCAGCGTGAATACCCAATCCAGCCACCTGGGCCTCCAGGCAAAGGAAAACATTTTCCCTGACCCTGCCAAGTTTCCTCCCGGTGTATGAAAACCGCTCTAGGACCAAGGCAGGAGGAAACATGGATCCCAAGTGATTGACATTGCCAAGCTGGCAGGGGGTTACGTGAGGCCTCCGTCCAATGGCAAACTGGACTCCATCTCCCCAAGCCTTCTTAGTCCTCCGCAGCACTAAGGGTGTCTGCAAAGGACACGCCCTCTGTGCAGCCACTAGGGGACTGTTTAATGCACCAAATTAGTCATGCTGTATCTGGGGTCTGGCTAATGCAGATTCCCTGGTGAAGGATCCAGATGTTTTGGTGACAGGTGATTTAGGATAGCATGGAGATCTACAATGCAGCATTTATTACTTCATTCCTTGGATTCCCTAACTGACTGGCTCCAGCCAGTTCTAGTGGAAGAAGATATTTGTCACCAGTAAGTCATGTTATGCTTTCCTTGGATTGCCTCTTCTAGAAATCTGAGTCCAACTTTCAAATTAAAATGGAAGAATAATTTTTAGTATTTTTTCTCCATATGAAAAATGGCCTGGAGTATTAGGCATTATGGATGCCTCTCTCACTGTCCAAGTCACTGGATGGATGACTGACAGTTCCTTTAGGCCAGGGGAAACTTGGAAATTCAGAATGAATTATTTGTTTATTTGTGTAAATTGAAATATAGTTGATTTACAACATTATATTAGCTTCAAGTATACACTACAGTGATTCAGTATTTTTGCCGATTATACTCCATTATAAATTATTACAAAATAATGGCTATAATTTCCTGTGCTATACAATGTATCAGTCTGGCTTATCTATTTTAAACATAGAAGTTTGTATCTCTTAATCCCATACGGCTACTTTGCCCCTCCCCCTTTCCTCTCCCCACTGCTAGCCACTAGCTTGCTCTTTTTATCTGTGAGTCTATTTCTGTTTTGCTACATATATTGATACATTCACCTGGATTTTTTTAGATTCCACATGTAAGTGATACCATATGGTATTTGTCTTTCTCTGACTTATCTCACTAAGCATAATATTCTCTAGGTCCATCTATATTGCTGCAAATGGCAGAATTCCACTCTTTTTTGTGGCTAATATTCCATTATATATCTATACCACATCTTCCTTATCCATTCCTCTCCTGCTGGACCTTTAGGTTGCTTTTATATTTTAGCAATTGTAAACAACACTGCTGTGAACATCAAGGTGCATATATCTTTTCAAATTAGCATTTTTATTTTTTCCATATGTATATATGTGTGTGTGTGTGTGTGTGTGTGTGTGTGTGTGTGTGTGTGTATAACCAGGAGTGAAATTGCTGGATCATAAGGTATTGTGTCTGTTGGCCATCTGTATATCTTCTTTGGAAAATTGTCTATTCAAGTCTTCTGCCCAACTTCTAATCAGGTTTTTTTTTTTATGTTGAGTTGTATGAGCTATCTATATATATACTTTGGATATTAACTCCTTATTAGTCATTTAATTTGAAAATACTTTTTCCCATACTGTAGGTTGTCTTTTCATCTTATTGATGGTTTCTTTTGCTGTGCAAAAACTTCTTAGTTTAATTAGGTCCCATTTGTTTATTTTTACTGTTATTTCCTTTGCCTTAGGAGAGCTATCCAAAAAAATATTGCTATGGTTTATGTCAAAGAGTGCTCTGCCTATGTTTTCTTCTAGGAATTTTAAGGTTTGATGCTTTAAATTTAAGTCTGTAATCCATTTGGAGTTTATTTTTGTATGTGATGTGAAATGGTGTTCTCATCTCATTCCTTTACATGTAGCTGTTCAGTTTTGCCAGCACCACTTACTGGATAGACTATATTTTATCCACTATATAGTCTTATCTCCTTTGTCATATATTAACTGACCACAGGTGGGTGGTTTACTTCTGGGCTTTCTATTCTGTTCCATTGATCTGTGTGTCTGTTTTTGTGCCAGCCCCATGCTGTTTTAACTACTGTAGCTTTGTAGTATAGCCTGAAGTCAGAGCAGATGATGCCTTCAGTTTGGTTCATTTTTTCTCAGGATTACTTTGGCAATTCAGGGTATTTTGTTGTCTCCTATTAATTTCAGGATTATTTGTTCTAGCTCTGTGAAAAATGATAGGGATTGTATTAAACCCTTGGGTCACTTTGGGTGGTGTGGCGATTTAAGCAATATTAATTATTTCAATCCAAGAGCACAGGCTATCTTTCCATTTCCTTGTATGTTCAATTTCCTTCATCAATGTTTTATATTTTTCAAAGTATAGATCTTTTCCATGCAGTATTCAAAATACTTAACCCCTTGAGTTTCTTTGGCCCTTCTACACCCTGTTATACTTCCCTCAACTGGAAACATGCAGTTCTGTCAGGAACACACCCATTATCTATAATATAACACCCATCAGCACAACTTTATCTATCCATGCAGAAATAAAGGCTCACAGGACTGCTAACATTATCCAGAGCAGATTACACCTATGTATTCATTCTTGTTCTCCTTTCTATTTTTTCCTATCCCCCCACCCCCACCAAAAGCCCATAAATATAACAGTATTGGAGACAAACTGGATAATCTGCCTCTTGACAAAGCTGACACAAACCATGGCAGAATAGTAATGAATTCAGCAACTACCTAGTCAGCAATGCAAAATGGTCCCTGGGTTCAAGGCTATGATACATTAGAATATAATTTGGCTGGATCTTCTCTCTCTATTATGGATAACAAATGCATTTTTGAATAACTTAGAGAAGAGGTTATACTATTACTTATGATGGGGAAACTCAAAGAGGGTCAGAGAAGAGACACAGTTCAGATAAGCCCTTGGAAAGTATATATGCTCTTTCAAATTTAATCCTAATTTTTTAGCTCTCTCTCTTCACCTTCAAGGCAGGAAACTTGGCTGCCATCTGTGGCTCCATTTTCAGCTTGTTGGGAGATTTCAGACAACTGCTGAATCTCTCAATGCCCCTCAGTTACTCCATCTATGGAGAATGGAAAATACCACCTATCTGAAGCTAGAGGGGACATTGAAAAGTTGTTGGTGCTGTTATTGTTGTAGTTGTTTCTTTCTCAAAACCGGAATCTGACCAATTTTCAAGAGCTTTGAGATTGCTGAGTAACATAGCTTTTCTTGTTAAGCATACCATGTTTTTAAAAAATGCCTGTGCACTTAAAACTTTGTCATCTTTTCTGTCTCTTCCCTTGTCTATTTTTATACAGGTTGCTGTCCACACAAAAATCAATTTAATTTCTTTGCTGAGGAGCTCAAGTTCCTAATTCTCATAAGCCATCAGGCAGTATATTTAGTGTAAAGACAAATATGGCTTAGATATTCTTAGCCCAATTCTACCAAGAAAATTGCTCAACAATGTATTCTATTTGCAGCCTTCCTTTTCCTAATTAAACTGGATTAAAGGAAGATCCAGAAAATTGTGTAATTACATGAAAGATCAAACTCACTTATTCTGATAGGTTTTGAGTACATTGTTAGAAATCTTAATTAAAAGTCAACTTTTCCCCCTGCGTTTGCCTGTTTTTACACGTGTGCTGTATTAATTGAGTAGGCTTCCAAGTCCAGGTCATCGCAATCCTTGCTGACATTCATTGGTGGAAATGGAGTGGGCTTCTTGAGGACCAGGTTTAGACCATCCTGTGTATGAACAGTCTCACAGTCCTTGGAGCAAGTCTTGGCTGTATATCCTTCAGTGTCTGCACCAGGTTTCTTTCACTTGAGAAAGAGTCACAGTCCATCTGCTGTGCAAATACACACATACAAAACCTCACCCATTTCATTAGGAATTAGTCTCTACCAGGATACAGCAGCCCTTTCACCTTTCAGATGTGGAATGAATGTTGTAATTGTAGATCAAGCTGCAGAGGGGAGGCTTTTCCTGAGCAATGAATGGAGTCAGCCTTGGCTCCAGGAAGCCACGAGGCCAGTGATGCCGCAGCAAGCACCGTGCCCGGTGCAAAAACAATATGTGCCAATTCTCAGCCTGGCTTCTCTCACACTTTCTGTTTTGAGCTTCATGGTGGGCAGGGGTGGGTTGAGAAGCCAGGATTGAAGACTTGAGTGGAGGTGATTCCCAAGTATCTAGCAAATCTGTACCATAGCAACTAATCCTCTTCACAGACAGTATTTTCACAGTTAGTTTGTGGACTATAAATACCCTAAGAGTCAGACTGACTTCACTGAGTCCTGTATTGTTCTTAACTTTCTAATGATGATCAGGTATTTGTGGCACTTCCATGGAATTCTCCAGGCCAAAATACTGGAGTGAGTAGCTGTTCCTTTCTCTTCTTCAGGGGATCTTCCCAACCCAGGGATCGAACCAGGTCTGCATTGCAGGAGGATTCTCTACCAGCTGAGCCACAGGGGAAGCCCAGGGGTAAAGAATCCACCTGCCAATGCAGAAGGTTCGAGAGATTCCATCCTTGGGTCAGGAGGAAGGCATGGCAACCCACTCCAGTATTCTGGCCTGGAAAATCCCCATGGACAGAGGAGCCTGGTGGGCTACAGTCCATGGGGTCACAAAAAGTCAGACACGACTGAAGCAGAGCAAACAAACGAGCATTATTTCTGTACCTAGAGGGGGAAAAAAGAGCTAAAATGCTTTGACATTTTATATGATTTTTAGACTTGGGCACAACCAAAGAGATTAAGAAGGGCAAAATTCTAAACTGGGTTTCATGTATATGCATAAATATCTCTGGGAGGGTCTAAAACATCTTGCATTGTTTTTCTGGGCGTGAAGAGATGCTGGGTAAGGAATGTCACTGAAATATCACCATAGTGGAGGAGGAAGAGAAGAAAAGAGTACAGAGACTGTGGTTTTCAAAGAGACACAGTTTTGTTTTAGATGAAAAACAAAGCACGTCTAATTTCAGACACAGACAGAACTTTCCCGGTTGCATTAAAAAAAAAAAATCAATCTCCACTGAGATGGCTACTGGAAAAGATAAATTCTAAGAGTCAGTATCAAATGTAAATTTTTAAATATCTCATCAACCTGTTTGAACTTCTCCCTCCCTAATGTGACTTTTAACAGCTTCGTCTTTCTCTGTTGGATACATCCAAAGAAAAGACACAGGTCCTCCACTTACAATGTCAGTTACCAAATGTGATTGCTTCTTCCTTTCTCTAGTCACGCCTTCTTTAGGTAGGTATTCTACTGCAAAATTTTCTCTGTCCTTGTTAGAGTTCCATTATTTTTCCTTTCTTCTCTAGAAACAATTACTCTATATTCTTTTTATATTCTATATATATTCTGACTATATTCTCTTTAACTTTACTTATGGAGGGTTTATTAGATACTGTCTGGCTTCCCTGGTGGTCAGAAGGTAAGGAATCTGCCTGCAATGCAGGAGACCAGGGTTTGATCCCTGGGTAAGGAAGATCCCCTGGGGAAGGAAATAGCAACCCATTCCAATATACTTGCCTGGAGAATTCCATGGACAGAGGAGCCTGACAGGCTACAGTCCTGGGGTTTCAAAGACTTGGACATGACTGAGCAACTAACAGACACACATATGAAATGTGAGGCACCGTCAGAAGCACTTTATGTGCAACATCTTATTTAATCTCTAGAAAAACCTGTAAAGTACGATCATTATCTCCATTTCTCCAAATCAGAAAATCAAATATTAGACATATAAAATACTTTGCCCCACATCACACTTCTAACTCAGATCTGCTCACTAACAGCTCACATATTCAGTTTGCAAAAGTGTTATTCTTCTCACACTCCTTAATTGCTTTATTCAAATTTCTTTTTTTTTCCAAACTGCTGTTTGCTATCTAGTGTTCTCATGTTACTTACCTCCTCCTCTATTCCTCAGTATTCCATGGTTTACCCTGTGCCTGTGGTGCCTTCTTTTATTTTCTTTGCTCAAGTCCAAAATCCACGTAAAGGATTATTTTCAGGGCTTCCTCTCCTGCCACTCCGAGTCACAGGAAGATGCAGTAGCCACCGGGGCAAAAACCATGGACCATGTCTTTGAAAGGGAAGCAGTTTCCTGCTTATTTACAGCCATGACCCCTAAAGATTTAAATACTCAGCCTGTCAGTGCTTGAAAAAGGTGCTTGTTTCTAAAGACGGGTGACTTGTTATCAAGTATCTAATAAGGCATTGGGAAAAGAGAAATTAGTGTCTAGCTGATAAGTTAGTAGACTATATACTCTTTCCATGATCTATAACTTTCATACTGGAGAGAAATGTACAAACGAAATCCTATTCTGAACAAATGCTTTTATTTTTAGCCACAAAATAACACTCTTTGCCAAAATGTTAAGCACAAAACAGCATTTTATTACTGACTTACTCTTCTTCTATGCACGTCATTAGATTTCTGAGAGCTACTATTACTACCATCATCATCATTACCACCATTGTTATTGAAGGAAGACTATCAAAATTCCAAACAATGAAATTCATCCGGAAAATTTCGCTCCCACTTTAGCAATTCATCAACTACAGATTAAGAAGACACTAAGGATTCTAGAACAAGAGTAAGGTTCTACAACTAAGTGGTTCCAGAACAAGAGAAAATGTATGCGTGCTGAAAATGCACATTCAAAAGGCTGCACTTAAAAAAGGAAAATATTTTTTGTTCGAAGATAAACAGGCAAGCGAAAGCAGACGCGCGCAAACCTGCCACGTCTGCGTCAGAAGCATTGGCCCGGGCGAGAGGCAATGGCGTGACGTCACTAGCTCGCGGCTAATATGTGGTAATGCTTTCATTGCCTGGATCTATGAACAGAAATTCATCTCCGCCCCTCCCCCTTCCCACCCCTCTTCCCGCAGTCAGCCAAGTTTGTGTAGCACCACTGTGCGGTTCAGCCTGTGTGCCTAATGCATTCATTAAACCGGAGACTGGAGACGGTTTCCTATGTTTCTCATTATTTAAAAGAACAAGTTAATCTCCCCTTTGGGGAGAGGGGCTGGAGAGCAGGGGAGCTGAGAACCACACGATGCTTTGGAGAGCTCTTCGCCTAGCGCTCCCTTGCTGACAGCTCTGCTTTTACAATTTTATCGTCATGGCTGTGAAGCAAATTTGAGAGAGGTTGAGTTGGTTGATGCCAGGGTGAGGAGAAGAGAGACTGGGAGGAAACGAGCGGATGAGAGAGAGAAAGGCAGCCTCTTTTAGGCACGTCTTTGATCAGATCTGTCTCCTTCCCTTCTGGAGTGTCTATCATATCACACAAACTGCTCCTGAAGAGCCCTCCATTTACCCTCTCCCCTAATTAAATGTGCACTTCATTAATGTAAATTGGGGGTTTAATGCTCTTGTTGAAATTCTGAAGAAAGTGCTATGGCCTTGCGAAATGCTTAAGCATCATTGCAAATTAGATTAGGGACCAAGAAAGGCAGTAAAATTAGAATGATAATGGCTGATGTGGCTTCCTGACAGGCATGACTATTCAGGGATCAATGGAATGGAGAACAGTTCCCCGAGCCCGAAGTGAAAGGCAGGGACCAACGTCAGCCTACAGATGTGGCTTTTGGAAGCACTTTCAATTAGTTTAATTTGGTAAATGGCGGGGATTTAGAGGCTCTCAGCCAGTCATACAAGACAAGAATACATTGAAATGTTTTTCACTTTTTAACATAAAATAGGATTGGCTTGAGATTTGCATTTCTCGAACAAGAAGATGGAGTGGGGCGGGTTGAAGGGGGCTGGGGAGAAGGGGGGTTGGTGCAGGGAAAGTTTCCAAAGTGTTTCACCAACTCTGCTTTTGAAAATGGAAATGACTTTTATAGGCTTGGACTGCAACCTTCCAAAGAGTGGGAAAGGGGAGAGCCGAGGTTCTTTTTTCTGGTTCGCAGGGAGGCCTTAAATCCTGCACACACCGAGAGCCCAATACGTACTGAAATTTGCGGTCAAGCGCCCGGGACGGTGGGGCGGGAGTGCCAAGGAAGCCAGAGACACAGCCTCGTTCAACACGTCCCGCTAGAAACAGGTTCCTCATCTGTTAAGGAACCCAACGCGCTCTCTCAATCGCAGGACCTCGTCTGCTCTCTCCCTTAAAAAAAAAAAAAAAAAGAACAACCATGTAGCAAAAGACAAAAGCTTTGAAATTGCAGGCACCGGGTCTTTGCAAGGAAGCCACCTTCCCTTTTCTCTCTCTCTTCCTTGGACATCAGAGCCTCTGTGAGACTCAGACAGATGGGAAGCGTCAGCATGCTGACCTTTCCTGAACTCTGCCAGGTCTTCGCAGTTTCTGTCATCTTCATCCTCAGAGGTGAGGCTCATGGAGACCCAAACCTTCTCCGGCAGGAGCAGAAGCTTAGGAACTGTGTGACTTAGGGTCTGAGTGAGAAATGAATGTGAGAATCTACCCTGGGGGACCACAACCCATGGAAACACTTCCCCCCTGGACACACAGTGAAACTGAGGTTGCTGTTATCGGCTGAATTATGTTCCCCCAAGTCCATATGTTGACGCCCTGACTCCTAGCACCTCCGAGTGTGACTATACTTTAGAGATAGAGCATTTAAAGAGGTCATTGGACCAAAGGCTTTTAGAGAAGCACTTTTCCAATCTGGACAGTGTCCTCCTAAGAAGTGGAGCAGTTCCCAGGGATGCTCTCAAGGAGAAGAAGGCCACTTACAAGTCAAGGAGCAAGGCCCCGGGAGAAACCCAACCAAGATCAGACAGACGCCTTGATCTTGGATTTCTAGCCTCCGGGACTGTGATAAAATAAACGTCTGTTGGCGAAGCCCCTAGTCTAGTTTGCTAAGGCAACCCTGGGAAACTAACACAGCTTCCTTGACTCCAGATAATGCCTGTCACTGAGATGGTCTGGATGCTGGAGCTGGCAACGCAAATAGAAGTAACAGGTCAGCTGGAGCTTACGAACGAGGCTCCCTCTTTAGGCTGTAAGGAGAGAGACAAGGCCACTTTGACCAGCAGCAGCCGATTACAGGCCACATCTAGAGCAGAACCCTTAGCCTGAGCTCTCGAGACAGGACTGAATACAATCCAGGCCCACACCAGCATCTTCCAGACGACAGCCCTGACTGTGTTCACCTCGGTGCGCCAGGATGCCGCACACGTCCGCTCACCTTCGCTCTCTTGGGGACCACACCACGGCTTGCCAGTCCGCTGCTGGGCTGCACATGACTCACAGGTGACATAATCAGCACCAGCCCCTCCCTCTCCCTTAGGCTGGTCCTGCATAGATGCAGCCATTGTGAGTGAAAACTAGATAACTGTGGCCTCAAGGGTCATAGCCAGGCTGGAGAGGGCTTTCAGGAGGGACAGTGGTTAAAGTGCAGGAGGAGCAATCGGTCCGGTGGAAGGGGCGGGCTCTTCCAAGCAGATGGGATGACATTTGCCCAAGTGTAGAGATGGGGGAAGACGAAAAAAAAAAAAAAAAAAGAGTCGCATTTCTTGACGGTATCTCCAAAGAGGAATATTCATACTCTTGTTGCACAAATATTCACCAAGCACAAGCCGCTCCAGGGCTGTGCTGGGGGCGGCAGGGGGCACCTACCAGACACGCGCTGGGCGGGTGCTCCTTGGGCGCTCGCTCCTGTGGTCAGTGCCAAGGCGCCTTTTCCTTTGTGTCCCCTGCTGCTCACTCCAACCCCCACCCCCACATCCACGGGTGTCTTCACTGGAAAATAAATTGGCACTCATCTGGCGAGGGGGGACGGTTACAGCAGGACAGCTTCTGTGCACAAAGACCTCCTTCAGCTTTGCAGGGTTTTGACTACAGGTCCCTCCTTGTGTTCCCAGAGTGCTGTCAAGCTCGAGTTGGACCTCCTCCCTGAAGACGTCTGCATCTTTCATGAGTGAAGGGGAAGGAGATGATGCGTCAGAAACGACGGCAAATAGGACCAAATCCCAGGGGACTCCCCACGCCTGTTCCACCTCTGAAACAAGCGCGGTGGCTCGCCTCCCAAATCCATACGTTCCCCTTCGCGGAGTCCCGCTACCTTGGCCGAGAAGGGCCACGTCTCACTCGTGTTAGGAGTGCAAGTGGGCAGCGCGCCTGGCAAGAGACAAACCCTCCCAGAAAAGGGGGAGACTCGGACTCCCAAAAAGAAGAGAGAGATCTGCACGCGCAGTGAAAGTAAGCCAGGGCAAGAGAAAGCTCATAAAATATTTTGCACTGTCAATGATTTGGTGGCTAGGACTCTTCAGTTCATCATGAGGATGAGCAGATCAGTGATATTAGAAGCAAATCCACCATTCATAGGCTTCAGTGAGGCCTCCTTTCAGAATGCCTACTTGTCTCCTGTGAAACATCCAGAGGAGAAGTAGGAAAAATATTCCAAGTAAGTGATCCCAAGGAAATTAATACAAATAACAAAAGCAATAAAAATAATATCTAATATTTGTACAGTACTTTGTAGTTTTCCAAGAACACGGGTAAATCTATAAGTCATTCAATCTGTAGTAAAGTCTTCTGAGATAGAAAAGAAATGAATAGTTCTTTCTATTTTATAAACGAGGAAAATAAGGCTCAGGGGTAGCCACTTACTTCTCCAAATATACAGAGTAAGTGGCAGAGAGAGAATTAAAATAAAAATCTAATAACTTTAATGTTTTAAAATTGATAGATGATCACTGAGAAAAAAATTCAAGTAATAGAGAAATGGACAAAGAAGAAAGTAAAATGTATACCAATAATTATCAGAAATATTTTATAAACATCTTTTCATGTATCTTTCTTTTTCATAGAGATAGGTTATATCAATAATGACTGTAATAAAATGTAACATATATTAACTTCTTACAATGAGCCAGGTACTATCACTGGTATCTTGGATATCTGCATTTACTTCTTAGAATAACTCCTTGAAGTAGATGTAACTTACGAAAGAGGAAAGTGAAGCTTGGAGAGGTTAAATAACTTGACCAAATACACAGAACTGGGAATATAACTTATAAAAATATAATCATACTGATCATATAAGTAGGCAACTTGCTTTCACACAATATATTGTAAGCATCTTTCCATGTGTCTACCTTATCATGTTTCATGGTTACATATATTTTATTGTATATACTGAAGTGAAGTTGCTCAGTCGTGTCCGACTCTTTGCGACCCCATGGACTGAGGAGACTGCTTTTCCAGGCAAGAGTACTGGAGTGGAGTGCCATTTCCTTCTCCATTGTATATAAGTATCATAATTTAATTAATAAATCTGAATGATGGACTTAATTTGCCTTTAGTTTTTTTCTTTTGCAAATTCTTCTGTAATGAAAAATCATAAACATCCTTTCTTTCATATTTGGCCAGTAATTGCCTTAGGGTTAATTCTTAAACATAAGATTTAGAGCAAAGTTTTAGGTTTTCTAATTCCTGATTTCTCCTGCAGCCTCAGTAATGGGTATCATGTAAATTCAATAGCTATAGCATCTCAAGATGTTTGTATTTTTCACTGGCAAGTTAGCAAGTGCGTGCCCAGTTTGTGATCACTGCAAGAGGTAAGCCTACATCTAGTGTTCTTCTGCCCCTGCAGGCACCTAGCGAGCTGCCTGTAAGTACAGTCCAGGCCCCTGAACGATAATGGTGTGACAGCGCTGTCGTTTCCTTCCTTCCCCTCATTCCCACAAACCAAGGAAACAAGCTCAATACGACAGAATCTATGCTCTCCAGAAGTACACAGATGTGGAGGAGACAAAGAGTAAAAAGGCTATTATTACGGAAGTGTATGGTAAGAGTTATGGTAGAAAGATCCACCTGATTCTCACATGACAACCAATGTGTGCACTCAGCCCAGACTGCTGAACTCGGGGAGTGCCTTCCAGCACAGCAGACACCCCGGGAAATCCTGAAGGATGAGCTGGCAGGCGTGTACCCAGGCCAGAAAGGACAAGTGGCCATTACAGGTGGAAATTCTTTTCAGGAAGCTCTTTCCATACAGCTGTCTTCTCCAGAATTACTCCTCCTGACCCTTTCAGGTCAATGGGTGAGTGATTCCCATTTTCCCCTGCTGACTCCAGGGTACTGGATTATCCTTTTTTTTTTCATTTTCAGAAACCCTGTCCAGTCCTTTGTAAACAGCCTATTATTATGCTTTCTTCCTTAAAAATTTTTTATCTATTTATTAGCTTGTTTGTTTGTTTATTGACTCCACCGCATGCTTTGTGGGATCTTAGTTCCCCGACCAACCAGGGTTCAAACCCCCTGTGTGTCTACACTGGAAGCGTGGAGCCTTAACCACTGGACCACAAGGGAAGTCCTCTATTGTGCTATCTCCTAATAGGTGGCACTAGTGGTAAGGAATCCCTCCTGACAATACAGAAGATGTAAGAGACATGGGTTTGATCCCTGGGTCGGGAAGATCCCCCAGAGGAGGGCATGGCAACCCACTCCAGTGTTCCTGCCTGGAGAATCCCATGGAGGAGCCTGGCTGGCTACAGCCTGTAGGGCTGCAAAGAATCGGACACAATTGAAGCAACTTACCAAGCAGTGTAAAGAACCCATCTGCCAATGCAGGAGACATGAGAGACTCAAGTTTGATCCCTGGGTTGAAGATCCCCTGGAAAAGGAAATGGCAACTCACTCCAGTATTCTTAACTGGGAAATCCCATGGACAGAGGAGCCCGGCAGTCTACAGTCACAAAGAGTCAGACACAACTGAGCAGCTAACACTTTCACTTCTAATTACCCAGTTTGAGTGTGAGAGCTGCTTCCTGTCAGGATGCTGACTAATCCAAAACATATATACATAAAAGACTGGACACAGAGCTACAGACTTCACTGTCCCCCCACCCTCACCCTCCTCCCAATCCCATCTGAGGAAGCAAGGATGAAAGTCCTCACTCCAGAAGAAGAGCACAGCACTCAGGACTGGCCCTGTTAGTCCTGCTGGCGTGAAAACCCAGCTGGGACATTTCTCTTCTGGCACCAGTTAGAAATGTTCAATTCCAGTTCACTTTAATTTGCAATAAATGTGCCTAATTTTATTTTTAATTTCCTAAATAGATTGATTTGGCAAAGCCGCTTCGCCAGCTCGAAGGTTAAATTCCTGATTGAAAAATGCTAATACGGAATTCATTTTCTCAGACACTGATTCTCTGATTTGGGGAAATAACTCTTGTCTAGAGAAACATCAGAGAACTGCAGAGATGTGAAGTTCAGTGGACATGAACCCAAAAGGCCCAGTGAAGTTAAAGGTCTTGCCTGACAAGACTGTGCTGTGGTTAGTCGTTCAGTCATGTCCGACTCTTTGTGACCGCATGGACTGCAGCCCACCAGGCTCCTCTGTTCATGAGGATTTTCCTGGCAAGAATACTGGAGTGGGTTGTCATGCCCTCCTCCAGAGGATCTTCACAACCCAGGGATCAAACCCAGGTCTCCCACATTGCAAGTGGATTCTCTACCGTCTGAGCCACCAGGGAAACCCACAGCTTGTTAATATCATCCTTCTTCTCTTCCAGAACCTGGACTGCCTGATGAACAACTGTTGTTTGCACTGAAAAGCACTGTCTCCAAGAACGATTCTTTGTATTTTGTGATACTCTTCCTCCCTTGGTTTTAAAACCACTCTGAGATATATTCTCAATTTTACTTTTCTTGACTTGGAAAGAGGTTTTAAAAAGAAAAGAGGACTTCCCTAGTGGTCCAGTGGGTTGAGATTATATGCTTCCAATTCAGGGGCCTGGGTTTGATCCCTTTCTGGAAAACTGAATCCCACATGCCATAACTAGGAGTTCACCTGCTGAAACTAAAGATCTCCTGTGCCGCAAGTAAGTCCAGGCACAGCCAAATATATAAATAAGTATTTTTAAAATAACAAAGAAAGAGAAAAACCAAGAATAGCACATACACAAAAATAGTAACAACTGGTCAGGAAATTGAGGACAGGGAGAAGGTAGCAAGTAGGAGCTACTTTTTATAAGTTAACTTGTAAGATGAATTTATTATCCATTTGAAAAATAAATCAATTTATTTAAAAGACGAGAGAGCAAGCATTATTTGAATTCGCTTCCACAAAGGGATATTGCCCAACTACTGCATGTTATGGACCAACCCAGGCAGTACAAGGAAAATAAAGGGAATTAGGGCAGAGTTCCAGACTTCAGTGTCTGTTGACCTGTGGAAGAGACAGAAAGGTACAGAAATGATGATAATCCAGCAAGGAATGTGTGAAATCAGAGAACAGAAATGGATAGAGAGTCGATTCCACTTGGTGTATCAAAGTTGCATATTGTGTGTATGTGTGCTTGCACGCGTGCTCAGTCGTGTCTGATTGTGACCCCGTGGCCTGCAGCCTGCCAGGCTCCTCTGTCCATGGGGTACTCCAGCAAAAATACTGGAGTGGGTTGCCATTTCCTACGCCAGGGGATCTTCCTGCCAGGGATCGCATCGGCGTCTGTTGCATTGCAGGCAAATTCTTCACCAACTGAGACATGAGGGAAGCAGAAAGGACCTGGTGGGGGAACTGACCTCAAAAGCTTAAGAGAGGAAATGCAGGAGGACACAGCAGTCTGCTGCTCACACTGCAATGGGTGAGCTGGGCAACATTCTGCAGTGCCTCCCAAAGCCCAGCTTTGCGTGTATCCTACATTTCCCACAAAAGTCCCATTTATAATGATTGGGCTTCCCTGGTGGCTCAGATGGTAAAGCATCTGCCTACAGTGCGGGAGGCCTGGGTTCAATCCCTGGGTCGGGAAGATCCTCTGGAGAAGGAAATGGCACCCCACTCCACTACCCTTGCCTGGAAAACCCCATGGGCGGAGGAGTGTGGTAGACTACAGTCCATGGGGTCGAAAAGAGTCGGACACAACTGAGCGACTTTCACTCACTACATTTTCCACAAAAGTCCTATTTATAATGATGATGCCTTACATGTTGTTGTTCAGTCGCTAAATCATGTCTGACTCTTTGCGACCCCATGAACTACAGCACACCAGGCTTCCTTCTCCTTCATTATCTCCTGGAGTTTGCTCAAATTCATGTCCATTGAGTTGGTGATGCTATCTAACCATCTCATCCTCCATGGCTCCCTTCTCCTTCTGCCTTCAATATTTCCCAGCATTAGGGTCTTTTCCAGTGAGTCAGCTCTTCACATCAGGTGGCCAGAGCATTGGAGCTTCAGCATCAGCATCAGTCCTTCCAATGAATAATCAGGGTTGACTTCCTTAGAGTTAACTGGTTTCATCTCCTTGTAGTCCAAGGGACTCTCAAGAGTCTTATCCAGGACCATAGTTCAAAGGCATCAATTCTTTAGCACTCGGCCTTCTTTATGGTCCAACTCTCACATCCGTAAATGGCTACTGGAAAAACCATAGCTTTGACTATGACATTCTAGTTACTTACAGTTTTTCTTGAATAAATCACTTCCTTTCACTTCACAGTAACATATCCTCATCAGAAGGTTGAAAAAAAAATAGTCGAGAGGACAGCAGAGCTGAATGAAATTTTAAAGGGAACTATCATTTTACAGACAGTGAAACTGAGGCCTAGGGAGGAGGATATGGGACATTTAGTCAAGAACAGAGCCAGAAACTCCTGAAGTTGTTCACTTCCTACATTCAGGGGACAAAACAAATCTGTCTTCCAGTCTCATGTTGCCTCCGTTCACATGGAATAACTTGAGGTACAGTAGAGTTGTATTTGTACAGAGAGTTGTATTTGACTCAAACATACTTTTTTTCTGCCAAATGCAGAATACCAAGTGTTTTTCTTTATTTGGAGAGGGAGAAAAGTCAGTCTTGGGTCAGAGGGAGGAGGGCTACCTGCAGAAATAGTTCAGCCAACTCTGACTATCATTTGGAAATTGGTCGTTGGTTATCTGACCAGCATCCTCTTGACTGTCTTAGATGAAAACAGTTCCTCTTCAGTTCCACGGTGGGTTTGTTGCCATTTCTCTGAGGTCAGCTCTCAGAATTGTGGCAGCTTATATCATGGCTGCAGTCTGGTCTTCAGACTTCTTCCACCTGGTGGAGGTTTCAGTATCTATAAGACAGCTCATAGGGCATGGCTCATAATATTATCTGTAGCCCTCAAGGAGGAACTAAAGGTCCTTGATTTTGCTTAATGACTACATTATTATTATTTGGTCTCCTTTGACTGTTTCCCTTTCTTTCTGAATGTTCTCACTTCTCTGATTTAAACTTATTCTTTGGCTAAAGCTTTTCCACAGACAAAAGGCAGGCACAGGACATGGAGGGTGGGTGTGGGGACCAGTGTTCTGCTGCGTTTCAGCTACACTCTCTACTGTTCACCCAGAGAACTCTCTGCTGGGAGAGACTTTATGTGGCTGTATTGTTTCGCAAAGAGAAAATTCAAACACATAATACAAGAGAACTGATGACAAAAGTTGCAAAAGCCTGGGCCAGGGGTAGCTGCTACTGCTAGCAAGCAGCATGTGGAACAGACGGAAAGAAAAAAGGGACAGGCACGTTTCTTCTTGAGCTTCCTGTGTTTAATAGTAAGTCATTTCATCTCTTACCCCTCACTACCCCCTCATGCAATGCAGGGCCTTCTCCCCTTGGCCAACCCCCTAGACCGGTACCCTCTGCATCTCTTGCCTTTTTGAGGCGCTCCCCCGCGTCCCAGCTGGGCCTGAATGATTAGGTGTGGCCCTATGGCTCACTCTCACTTATTCAGCTGTTAAAGCAGCTTAAACCCTCATAAGAACATTAACATTTGGGTGCCAATAACAGATTGACCTTTATTCATAAAGTGCAAATAGTTGGAAGTCGAACAGATTGGTTGCCAGCGATTGCCTTTTATGTGCAGTTTAAGGCTTTGATTTCTCGCTCCTTTCTTCCTTTAATCTGACATCGCTGGCTTGAATACGGTTTGCACTCTAAGTAAACAGGGCCAGGGAAGGCCTCGGCTTTTGTAGCACAGTTTGCTTGCAAGGAGGAAAGGAGACGAGAGGAGGGTGACTTTAAAAGATTTGCCTTGGGAATTAAACAATTGGAAAATGGATTGGAAAGCCCCAAAAATAAATGGAGCTGTTGGAAGAGATCTGAATAGAAAGGCCACAAGAATATTTTGCCCATGGGGACTATTTATCCAAAATCGGCCATCTAGATGCAGAATGAGAATGTCAGGATTTATATTAACTCTCTCGAAAGTTTGTTCCATGCCACACACAAAAGGGAAACTCTGAAACCCACAGAGCCTATGGATTTGAAATGGGACCACACTGCACTGCTTTGTTACCCGCTTCCAGCCAGCTGGGAGCATTTGATCCTGAAGAGTGTAAAGGGTGGCTGAACCCCTTTAAACAAATTGTGTTTCCTTAAAACATTCCAAGGAAATATCTCTGAAGTATAGACTCTTTAAGATACTCTCCAACACAGCCTTCAGTTCTGTTTTTTTTTTTTTCCTGATTTATCTTGACAATCCTTCACTTTCAACAGCACAGCCCACGCTTTATGGCAAATGGGAGATCTTTATAGCATTTTCATAGAGAGCTTGTGTAAATGCAAAGCTACTCAGCCATCAGTTGCGCCCATTTAGAAATAATAAAGTCCTTTGTGAGTCAAAGGAGTGAACATAGGAAATGGAAGGTACGAAGTTCTCATGAATAAGACTTGCCCAGAAGGATACATCCGGAAATTTCATGTGAATGCTGGTTCTGCTAGAACTTCTGCATTACCTTGAAAAAAATCTTAAGCGTATTTAGTAGTAAATACGTCAGGACAATTCAGCATTGTATTGTATATTGATGACTTCAGCTTTAGAATTAGGCTGATCTAGGTTTGCATTTCAGCCCTTGTTAGAAGCTCATTAGCCAAGTGACTTTGGAGAAGGAAGTAACAACTCACTCCAGTATTTTTGCCTGGAGAACCCCATGGAAAGAGGAGCCTGGTGGGCTACATAGTCCATGGGCTCGCAAAAGAGTCAGACACGACTGAGCGACTAAACAACAAGCCTTGTGACTTAGACAATGTCTCAAAGCCTCATTTTCTGCTCTGAAACTTTTGAGCGACTACAGCACTAGCCAAGGACAAGCATCCTTGTGAAGCTCAGCTTGGCTCCTCAGTGAGACTTAGTTACTTTATTCATGCTTAATTTTAGTTAGTGCTGCTGTCATAAGTCTGTATGACAATTTAACCAAATGATATAGAAAGTGCTTAGCAATGGACCTCTCCCACAATTAACCCCAATAAAGAGAAATCTCTAGTATTATTATTATAAATTTATACATTCCTGTGCATGAACAGTCCCACTATCTCAAACTGCATCATGGTTTTCTTATGGCAGAAAACAGGTCTTCCATTTCTTTTGCATCCCCTGATGGTCTGAGCACAGAATTAGATGCAAAGTAGAAGGCAATGGCACCCCACTCCAGTTCTCCTGTCTGGAAAATCCCGTGGACCGAGGAGTCTGGTAGGCTGCAGTCCGTGGGGTCGCTAGGAGTCGGACACGACTGAGCGACTTCACTTTGACTTTTCACTTTCATGCATTGGAGAAGGAAATGGCAACCCACTCCAGTATTCTTGCCTGGAGAATCCCAGGGACAGGGGAGCCTAGTGGGCTGCCGTCTATGGGGTTGCACAGAGTTGGACACAATTGAAGCGACTTAGCAGCAGCAGCAGCAGATACTTAACAGGGCTTCCCTAGTGGCTCAGAGGTAAAGAATCCACCTGCAATGCAAGAGTTGCAAAAGATGAAGTTTCGTTCCCTGGGTCAAGGAGCTGCCCTGGAGGAGGGCATGGCAAACCACACTGGAGAACCCCATGGACAGAGGAGGCTGGCAGCCTACAGTCCTCAAGGTTGCAAAGAGTTGGATATAACTGAAGTGATTTGCCACCCACACACATGCTTAATAAAGGGCTTGTTGGTTAACTATTTCTTCTCTTTTATTGCAAATTACTTGCTCCAAAACATAAATCATAGGCCCTATCTTTCACTCTTTCTCCTTCAATCCCTTCATTTGACCTATTACTGAATGCAGTCATTTCTTGCTTGAGAAAATGAACTCTCTTTTTCTCCACTCATATTGTCACCTAACCTGGGTGTACCATAGTCTTTAAAGGAAGGACATGCTTGCTCTGCATCCATCCTTACCGTCCTACCTGCTGCCAGTCATTGTGCAGACCCACGCTGGGCAAATATTCCCCAACTTCTTTTCTGTCTCTACAAGTCTCTTCATGCTGTGGTCCACCTTGTCTTCCAGACTTCTCTTAAAAATGATGTGCAAAGTTGCATGGATGGAAAGAGTTTTAAAAGAAATGGGGACTCAGAATATCAGAAGGAAAGCAAAGCCTTACCACATTTTCTAACTGGTTAGCCATCTTGTGATTGTGTACTTGGCTTCAGTTCATGAGAGGGATAGTCTTACAGATTCAATCCAGTTCAGTTCAGTCACTCTGTCATGTCTGGTTCTTTGCGACCCCCATGAACTACAACATACCAGGCTTCCCTGTTCTTCAACAACTCCCAAAGCTTGCTCAAACTCATGTCCATTGAGTCAGTGATGCCATCCAACTATTTCATCCTCTGTCATCCCCTTCTCCTGCCTTCAGTCTTTCCCAGCATCGGGTCCTCGCATCAGGTGGCCAAAGTCTTGGAGTTTCAGCTTCAGCATCAATCTTTCCAATGAATATTCAGGACTGATTTCCTTTAGGATTGACTAGTTTGATCTCCTTGCAGCCCAAGGGACTCTCAAGAGTCTTCTCCAACATCACAGTTCAAAAGTTTTACAGGTTATGGATGCACAACTCAATAGTAAAAATAAATCATCTGATTGAAAATGGGCAGAGGATCTGAAAATAAGTTTTCCCAAAGAAGACACAGAGATGACCAACAGGCACACATGAAGGTGATGAACGTCACCAATCACCAGAGAAATGCAAACCAAAAACCATGGTGACATATCACTCCATACCTGTTAAAAGGACTAGCAGCAAAAGGATAAGAGATAATAAATGCTGGCGAGGATGTGGAGCCAAAGGACTCCTTGTGCACTGTTGGTGGAATGTAAATCAGCACTGCCACTACGGAGAAGAGTATGGAGGCTCCTCAAAAAATGAAAACTGGGGCTACCATATGATCCAGAATTCTCATTTCTGGGTGAAATGAGAATGAAATGAAATGAAATGAAATGAGGAGCTTAAAGAGAGGTCTGCACTCCACACTAGTTGTAGCATTATTCACAAGAGCCAAAGCACAGAAAGAGTCCAAGTGTCCAACAGCAGATGAGTGGATAAATAAGATGTGGTATGTATATATATTTCTCAAGCAAATAGATACACACACACACACACACACACACACACACATATATGTATTCACAATGGAATATTATTCTACCACAAAACAGAAGGAAATCCTGCCATTTGCAACAACATAAATGAACCTGGAGAGTATTAGGTTGAGTGAAATAAGCCAGACAGAGGAAGACAAATACTATATGACCTCACTTACATGTGGAACTCATTGAAACAAGTATTATTTACTTGAAATTCAAGAGAGTAAACCTGAAATATTCTCACCACAAAAAAAAATTATGTGAGATAATGAATGTGTTAACTAACTTTATTGTGTTAACCATTTCACAACATAGACATATATCAAATCAGCAGGCTGTACATGTAAAACTTAGACAATGTTCTATGTTAATTATAGCTCAATAAAATGGGGTAAAAAGAGGCTGTAGATGGAGCAGAGCTACTACTACAGGTGAAAGACAAAAACCCTTTAAATCTCAGCTTCTGCCACAGTGCTATCTATCTATGTATAGAGAGAGACAGACACATGGGCTTCCCCGGTTGGTCAGTGGTAAAGATTCTGCCTACAATGCAGGAGACCCGAGTTCAATCCCTGGATCAGGAAGATCCTCTAGAGAAGGAAATGGCAACCCACTCCAGTATTCTTGCCTAGAGAATTCCATGGACAGAGGAGCCTGACAAACTACAGGCCATGGGGTCACAAAGAGTTGGACATGACTGAGTGACTAATGCTTCCATTTTTCATAGGTGTATATATATGTCAAATTTTCTCCAAAATTTCAGTGGACTACAGATGCCAAACTTTAGATCACAATAACTTCAGGATTTTGCTTTGGAATCCTGAAACAAAGGGCAAACAAACAAGAGAAAATTAAAAATGACCCACAAATCTACAAACTCATAAAAATAGTGGCACAGAAGAAAAAAAATGAGGAAAAAAATTGATGTTACATTTCAGGTTCCCAGGACAAATTCCTATTTTTCCAAGACCCCAAGAATTACTCCAAAAGGGACAAGAACAAGAGGTAAGGAGAGACCATCCTATCTCCCAGGTTTCGTGGCCACCCATCCCTAAATCCGGTCCTCATCCCAAGTCAAGGCAAGGTGTTTATCCTCAGTGGAAACTCATTTCTACATAGCTGTTTTTCCTCATAGCTTTTCCTTCTGTAATCAGAGACTACAATGCCAACTAGCTCTCAAGCCAAGTCATTTTAATGAGAGAAAGATTCTGAAAAGATTATGGATGGGATTTTAATTGTCTACTGAAATACACACAGAAAAGTCTTCATTGTAAAGGAGGAAATGCTTTTAAAAGTATCCTTAAATAAATCCTCCATAACAGAGACTTGGCAAACCCAGAGCTGCTACCCGGCCATCTCTGGGAGAGAGGGCTTTTTATGGCTTCCAATCTGTGTGCATCCTGACAAGAGCCCCTAATCTACAGGATTGTTCAGGACTCATGAGAGTCTCATTAATTAGTAGCTGATGAGGTACAAAAGGAGTGAATTTTGTTTCAGTTTAACGATGACCTTCATTTTAATTCCATTTCCTTGGTGAAAACCTGGAAATTATATGACCATCCCCAAACACTAGAGTTTTTAAAAGCTCTTCTAATCAGGCACAGTGCTTTAATTTCTCACCCTTCACTGAATGCAGAGCTATAGTGAACCTAATGTACTTTCAGAAAAAAAACTGACAGAAGAAAACTTAAGTTTTTGGATAATTGGGGAAATGTTGGCAGGGGATACACAGAGGGGGAAAGAGGAAAGGTTTTTTGTGATAAAGAACAAATCACATAAAAAGTCTTAGGATGATAAAAATAAAGTGTTCATATCATCAAAATGAAAAGCACTTAATGCACCTTAAGTTAAGTGAAGTCGCTCAGTCGTGTCCAACTCTTTGCAACCCCATGGACTGTAGCCTACCAGGCTCCTCAGTCCATGGAATTTTCCAGGCAATAGTACTGGAATGGATTGCCATTTCCTTCTCCAGTGGATCTTCCAAACCCAGGGATCAAACCCGGGTCTCCCACATTGTAGACAGACGCTTTACAATCTGAGCCTCCCAGGAAGTCCTAGGAGACCTTAAATAACCTGTAGATCAACGCCTGGCACAGAGTGTTTTTCAATAAAAGTTCGTTGAATGAATGAATGAATTCTTTTGATGGCACCTGATTCTCAGTCAGTGCTGGTATTTTGAACTGTAATGTTCCTAAGAGCAGTTAAGCTCTTGATGCGCTGCCTGACTAATAAATGTTGAACAAATTGTTGAGAAAGCAGTCCTTGGTTGCTCAGCAAGAAACAAGCTCTCAGTTGCTCAGGGAGTAAGCCAGAGGGTACCAGGGCAAGTTGAACAGGCAGTTGCCTGCCTCATCGCCACTGGGACTTCTCAGATTGCAGAGCCCAGCTTCAGAGGTTCCCTTCTATGCCAGCAAGGGGGCTGGCTCACTGCAGCTACTTAGAAGAAATGCAGGTCGGGGGCATTACCACGTGCTTTGAGGGTACAGCCAACCATTTTAACAAAGGAAAAACTATAATGGCATTTCCCTTCCTTCTTCCTTCCTTACTTTTCTTTCTTTCTCTCTTCCTAACATCAGTAATCTGTGCAGAAGGCACCTGTCACCCTCACATCGTCCTTGATGGCATCTTCCAGGATGCCATGAGGCTTAGAGGTAGATTGAGGAAGTCTGCATCACACAATACTTGGAGGGTTTTCAAAACTGAAAGTTAAATCATTTGAAAGCCAAGTCAGAGTGTCCTATTTCCTATAGTAACTCCTTCATCCCCTTGTCTACACATATACACACACACTCGAGAATTGAATGAATGAATAAGTGAACAGTTGCTGTTAGAAATTACAACTTCAATATGGCATTCACATCACTGGCTATGCTTAGCATTTGCCCAAATCAATTATTTCTAGAGCCACTATGGAAAACAGTACGAAGGTTCCTCAAAAACTTAAAAATAGAATTATCATGTTACTATTGTTATTTGTTAAGTCATGTCAAACTCTTTGCAACTCCATGGACTATAGCCCACCAGACTCCTCTGTCCATGGGATTCTTGAGGTAAAAATGCTGGAGTGGGTAGTCATTTCCTTCTCTAGGGGATCTTTCCAACCCAGGAATCAAATTCAGGTCTTCTGCATTGCAGGCAGACTCTTCATTGTCTGAGCCACCAGAGAATCTAACCCAGCAATTCCACTTCTGAGAATTTATACCAAGAAATCAAAAACATTAACTCAAAAAGGCACTTTCACCCCTGGTTCACTGCAGTGTTATTTACAATAGCAATGGTATTGAAACAATCTGACTATTCATCAGTGGATAAACGGAGAAATAAAATGTGGTATATATACATACAGTGGAATATTGTCCAGCCATAATAAAGAAAGAAATCTTGGGCTTCCCTGGTGGCCCAGTGGCTAAGACTCCATGCTCCCAAGGCAGGGACTCTGAGCTCAGTCCCTGGTCAAGGACCTAGATCTCTCTTGCTGCAACTAAGATATGACCTGGTGCAAACAAATAAATACAAAAAATAAATCTTGTCATTTGTGACAACATGGATGGAACTTGAGGGCACCATGCTAAGTGAAATTAGCAGAGAAAGATAGGTACCATATGAACTCACTTACATGTGGAATTGAACAAGAAAAATTTAACTTATAGAAACAGAAAATAGATTGATAGTTGTTAGAGGTGGGAGGTGGGGGGAGTGGGTGAAATGAATAAAGTCAAATGGTACAAACTTCCAGTTAAAAATCCTTAAGTCTTGGAGGATTTATTGTATGGCATGATGATACATATTATACAATTAATAATACTGTATACTTGAGGTTGAAAAGAGAGTAATCTTAAAAGTTCTTATCACTAGAAAAAAATTTGTAACTATGTGTGGTGATGGATATAACTAGACTTATTGTGACTATCATTTTACGATATATACATTATTGAATTCTTATGTTGTACATCTGAAGCTAATATCATGCCACATGTTGATTATAGCTCAGTTTTAAAAATTAAACCTCACTGGAAACAGTGAGAGAAATCTATCAGTCATTCACACTCTAGTGCCAATCACTAAAATCCAAGAGCTTTCTCCCTTATGTCTGTTTGAAACTTGTAGGGAAAGTTTCCCATGGAAGAAACTTCTCTCAGTAAACAATCTGTATAGAGACTATGTATGCAGTATAAAGTCTGTACACAGTAAGTTTAACAGAATCTATTTACTGGAGCTGCAAGAAACTGGAAATAATAACATAATAATGTATAGTGTTTTTTTTATTGTAAAGAGGTATTTTTTCCTAATATATAGATTTTGCTGAAGCATAATTGACTTACAGTGTTTCAGGTGCACACCAAGTTGATTCAGTTTTACATATACACATACATTATTTTTTAGACTATTTTCTGTTATAGATTATTATAAGATATTGACTATGTTCCTTGTGCTATACAGTAAACCTTTGTTGCATATCTATTTTTTTTAATTGAAAATCTAACATTCTATTCCATATAATGCTTTTATAGCTTCTTCTCTTGCATTTTTTTCATTTAACCTTCAAACAACACTGCAAAGTAGTATTATCACCACTCCATTTTACAGGTGAAAGAAAGAAGTTAAACATCTTATCTAAGAAGAAGATCTGGACTTTGAAACCAGAAGTAGAGAGATTCCAAAGCTTGGTGCCTTTTACAAGGCCAAGGTATCTTTAGGAAAGTTACCCCTGAGATGTCTTTGGGAAAGGCACCCCAGTTGATTGTTTTAAGGCATTGCTCCCATCACATGACAACATTTGGAAATTAGCAAAGGTATTGACAATGACAGTGCAAATATAAGAATTAAAAACAAAAAGAGTACTTCAAATGCAGGCAGTTTCTCTCAACTTTCTCTTTTGTTTTTTTTTTATAAGTTTTTTTGATGTGAACCATTTTTAAAGTCTTCATTGAATTTGTCACAACATTGCTTTTGTTTTATGTTATTTTGGCTGCAAGCCCTGTGGGATCTAAGCTCCTGGACTGGGGATTGAACCTGTACCCACTGCATATGAAGTCAAAGGCTTAACCATTGGACCAGCAAGGAAGTCCCTCACCTTTCTCTCTTTAATTCCCATTCAGTCTGCCAGAATAACTGCAGTCTAGCTGCATACCACTTCCTTCATCTGGACCATTTTAACAGTTCCTTTGATCCAGGGTCAAATTCCGCCTCAAAGCCACCCAGCACTGGCCTGGGTGGAGCACTTGCCTTCCCTTTATGGCAACACCAGGCTGCTCAGAGCTTGTAGGTCCACCACTGGAGCATGTTTTATTCTGTCTTTTGCCCTCTTTATGAGACAGGGTCCACCCTGAGCACATCAAGGGGCAGGAGCCCCAGATCAACATGGGGAAAGGTCATCATAAGAGGCAACAACTCTTAATGTCTCAGGAAGTCCTCTACCGCCCCATGAAGTCATCCTTTCTAAGTTTTCTGTAACGAGAAAGTATCTAGAGAAGTGTAAGGCTGAGTAAGTATAGAGAGATCCACATGCTGATATTTACATAACAATCTGTCTCTTTTTCTCCATCTCTTCACTGAGTTCCCCCGTCCATTTTGTTCTTAGGCAGATTCTCCCTTATTAGGCAGAAACATCATCAAAAGTTCCAGACTCCCATCATCCTCACAGTTGCTACTTCCTTTGGAAAACCACAGAAATTAGCAGTTAACTCTGCCAGTGGGCATGGGGTGAAGAAATCTGAGAGGACTGTTAGAGGAAGTGATATCTACTTGCATCTTAATGATGTATGGGAGTTTCCCCAGTGAAGAAGGATGGAATGAGACAGGCTCTCCTATACCCAAGGGACTGTTCCATGCAGCTTGAACATACTGGAACATATGTAGGAGGCAGAGAGCTGCCATATCCACCTAAAGCAATTTGCAGAATGGCCAATTCATTGAAAAATCAACTTGCCAAACATTCAATTGATAATTTGGCAAATTTATCGATTTCCAAAAAAAACCCTTTTGATTATTTATATAAAGTTTATAGCAATTTGTATTGGGCCAGTATTCATGATGGAACAGCTCTTTTTCTTTGTTTTTAGAAGAACACTTTCAGGAAATTCAGTTTATTAAGGCTGTGATCAATGGAGGAGATGCAAGAGACAAGGGTTCAACCCCTGGGTTGGAAAGATCTCTTGGAGTAGGAAATGGCAGCCCACTCCAGTATTCTTGCCCCGGAAATTCCATGGACAGTGGAGCCTAGCAGGCTACAGTCAAGGGGGGGCGTCCCAAACTCAGACAGTACTGAATGTGCATGCACACATACACACACTCACACGTATGCACACGTACACGATCATACCAGAGGTATTATAGTCTCTTCAGGATTATTTATTAACATTGAGAAAAGTATATTTTAATCAATGACCAAATGTCAGTACTTCATATGGGACTGTTTTTCTGTTTCTACTGATTTATTTCAACCTTTCTCTTGAATATTTCACTGTCTTGCCAAACCTTGTTGGAGACCTTTCCCTTAGAAGGAAGCTTTCACTTTACAGCTCAGACCTCATAGTCCTCACACTTCAAACATGTGAGAGCCACAAGCCACATGCAGTGATCAAATGTTAAATTAAATAACATTAAATGAGACTAAAATTAAATTGTCAACTACATGAGCCACATCTAGAGAGATCAACAGCCACATGTAGCTGGTGACTACACTGAGCAGCTCAGATGGAGAATATTTCTATCAGCGCAGGAAGTTCTACTGGGCAGCATTTTAAACCTGCATCATGAGTTCTGAACCTACTTTTCCCCTGGGATTGTGTCTCTGATGCCCTCAGCTCTGTTCCCGCATCTCATGAGCCAAACTCCACTACTGCCCCTGGTCTTGACTCCTCGGAGGCCTACTTACCCAGAAAAGGAAATCTACAAAGCAAGGTTGAGGTTGACCACTTTCAGTTTGTTCATTTTCTAGCACAGCAGTAGGATGAGGTGTTTTAATATTTCAAAGGTCCTTGTGCAAAATTTTCTATAGAATGATCTGCGTCAATTAAATCCAAATAAATACCATCTTATTCTGCAATGCTCTTCTTCCTCAAACTCCACTGCCCTTCAGATATGGAGGCGGAGTAGGAGGAAAAGAATGAGGGAGGGGTGGGGGGGAGGCAGGGAGGAAAAGCATATGGGAGGGAGGAAGGGACAGAGAGAGATCCTCTTGTCAGCAAACTCCTTACTGAAAATATTAATTCCACTAAAAGCATCAAAAGAGTGCTTTTTTCCCTTAGAATGAAAAAAAAAAATACAGCTGCCTAGCAAAATGGAAGGCTTGAATGAACATTCAAGTCCTACCTGTCACAAGCCATTAGTTGAATTGCTTAAAGAAATCCCTTGACAAGTATAAGTGCTGTTTTTATGTTCGAGAGCTTCATAATGTTGGCCATGAGAAGAAATTTCTCCACAAAAGCTTCTTCTGTTTAATAAAGTGATTTGTTCCAGTAACAGTGATAATAAAATTGCTGAATTGAAACAGGATTGTTCAATGAAGACCTGAATCCAATTTGCTGGACTAGTCTGATTACACTTTTATCTCTGTGTTTACTCATTTGTAGAATTGCTACCGGTCTTTGATATGCAATTAATAGGATTAATGGTTTTCAGGACCAGAAGGCAGTAAGAGGGAACAGAGCCTGGCTTAGGTAGCCTGGGAGCTGTGTGTGGCCTCTTTGAGGCTGTACACCTTGTAGGCTGTGTGTTCAAGAAGGATGGTTAATTGCCTTGCCTTGTCTTTCAAAAGGAGATTTAATTTCTCAATGAACATTATTTTGAATAATTATATCTATGGTAATGTATGTCCTTGCCTCTGTGAGTTCCTTGGGTTGCACATGGGACAGCCTCAGGGCCCAGGAGAAACAAGCAGTGATTAGAATAACAGCAATAATTTTGAAAGAAGCTTACTCCTTGGAAGGAAAGTTATGGCCAACTTACATGGCATAGTAAAAAGAAGAGCCATTACTTTGCCAATAAAGTTCCATCTAGTCAAGGCTATGGTTTTTCCAGTAGTCATGTATGGATGTGAGATTTGGACTATAAAGAAAGCTGGACGCCAGTTCTTTGGTGCAAAGAGTGGGACACGACTGAGCGACTGAACTTATCTGAGTAATTTTCTGAAATTTAACTTTTAGAGCAACCCACCTTCCTCATCTAATTCCACACTAAAGTTCTTATTACCACTGCTGTGGCTTTAATAGCAGGATGAAGAAATTTGACAAGCCATGTTGTTCATTGTCTAGAAATTGTTGAAGGCTTAACTATACAAATATTACAGTTATTTTGTGAGTGTTTACATATGCTTATCAGTTCAGTTCAGTCGCTCAGTCATGTCTGATTCTTTGTGACTCCATGAATTGCAGCACGCCAGGCCTCCCTGTCCATCACCAACTTCTGGAATTCACTCAAACTCACATCCATCGAGTTGGTGATGCCATTCAACCATCTCATCCTCTGTTGTCCTCTTCTCTTTCTGTTCCCAAACCCTCCCAGCATCAGAGTCTTTTCCAATGAGTCAACACTTTGCATGAGGTGACCAAAGTACTGGAGCTTCAGCTTTAGCATCATTCCTTCCAAAGAATGCTCAGGACTGGTCTCCTTTAGAATAGACTGGTTGGGTCTCCTTGCAGTCCAAGGGACTCTCAAGAGTCTTCTCCAACATCATAGTTCAAAAGCAACAGTTCTTTGGTGCTCAATTTTCTTCACAGCCCAACTCTTACATCTATATATGACCACAGGAAAAACCATAGCCTTGACTAGATGGACCTTTGTTGGCAAAGTAATGTCTCTGCTTTTGAATATACTATCTAGGTTGGTCATAACTTTCCTTCCAAGGAGTAAGCGTCTTTTAATTTCATGGCTGCAGTCACCATCTGCAGTGATTTTGGAGCCCCCCAAAAACATAGTCTGACACTGTTTCCACTGTTTCCCCATCTATTTCTCATGAAGTGACAGGACCAGATGCCATGATCTTCGTTTTCTGAATGTTGAGCTTTAAGCAGCTTTTTCACTCTCCTCTTTCACTCTCATCAAGAGGCTTTTTAGTTCCTCTTCACTTCCTGCCATAAAGGTGGTGTCATCTGCGTATCTGAGGTTACTGAGATTTCTCCTGGCAATCCTGACTCCAGCTTGTGCTTCCTCTAGCCCAGCATTTCTCATGATGTACTCTGCATATAAGTTAAATAACCAGGGTGACAATATATAGCCTTGATGTACTCCTTTTCCTATTTGAAACCAGTGTGTTATTCCATGTCCAGTTTTAACTGTTGCTTCCTGACCTGCATATAGGTTTCTCAAGAGGCAGGTCAGGTGGTCTGGTACTCCCATCTCTTCAGAATTTTCCACAGTTTATTGTGATCCACACAGTCAAAAGCTTTGGCATAGTCAATAAAGCAGAAGTAGATGTTTTTCTGGAACTCTCTTGCTTTTTGTTTTCCCTAATCTCCATTGTTTGAGAGGCCATTTTGAATCCTCAAAATGAGACAGGATAATCACATGACACACAAAGTGAAGTTTATTAAATCCTTACTCCCTTCTGTATGGAGATGTTTGTCTTGATTTACTGTTAGATTGGGTTTTAGTTGTGCATGTGCATGTGTGTGTGTGTGTGTGTGTGTGTGTGTGTGTGTGTGAGTGTGTGCTCAACTGAGCATTTGAGCATATAGTACCTTGTTGCTGCTAAGTCACTTCAATCGTGTCTGACTCTGTGTGACCCCATGGACTACAGCTTACTAGGCTCCTCCATCCATGGGATTTTCCAGGCAAGAGTATTGGAGTGGGGTGCCATTGCCTTTTCCATATAGTACTTTAGCCATTGCATTTCTCCATGGGCTCAACGAAAACTGGCTGGAAACCAGAGTTCATCCACAGAGGAGGCTAAAATAATCCCAGAGTGAGGAAATAAAGCTGTGGCCACCAGAGTTTTACAGTCAGAAGGAGAGTGTGAGCTATCAACAGAGTCCAGCTGACAAATGCTGAAAATGGCCAAGGGCTCAGAGAAGATGACAAAGCAGATATGAAATGATGCATAAACTGAATCTAGGACAACTGGCAAGATAAGTCTGTTTTGAAGAGCTGTTTCCGTAATAAAGAATAAACATGTTCTCTAAGTCTATAACAAATGTGAAAAAAGTAAAAAGTCAAAGTGTTTGTCTCTCTGTTGTGTCTTACTATAGCCCACCAGACTCTTCTGTTCATGGGATTCTCTGGATTCTCCAGGCAAGAATACTAGAGTGGGTTTCCATGTCCTTCACCAGGGGATCTTCCTGACCCAGGAATCAAACCCATGTCTCCAGAACTTGCAGGCAAATTCTTTACCACTGAGCCACTGGGGCAGCACCATAGTAACTGCAGCTTGTTCATATCAGAAACTTGCAAATTGAGAACTGCCTATATTTTCTATCCCTGCTTTCTAAGCTTGGCGAGAGAACCTAGCTAAGCACCACGAGATGAAAGGAATGTGTCACCATGGCCAATGAAAATGAAAGTCACTCTGTCATCTCCAACTCTTTGTTACCCCATGGACTGTATAGTCCATGGAATTCTCCAGGCCAGAATACTAGAGTGGGTGGATGTTCTCTTCTCCAGGGGCTCTTCCCAACCCAGGGATCAAACCCAGGTCTCCCATATTCCAGGCAGATTTTTTTACCAGCTGAGCCACAAGGGAAGCCCAAGAATACTGGAGTGGGTAGACCATCCCTTCTCCAGGGTATCTTCCTGACCCAGGGATTGAACCAGGGTCTCCTGCATTGCAGGCGGACTCTTTACCAAATGGTCTATGAGGGAAGCCCATCTTGGCCAAAAAATACCCAAGGAACAAAAGACCGTATGTGATTTTTTATGCATGTATCTGCATAGGTGCACACTAGAAACTATGCTGAAACTCATGGAATACAGTATATGTTGTGGAATCTGACAGAACTGAGTTGAAATTTGATCCTATCTCTCACAAACTCAATTTCTTCATATGTAAAAATTCCATTTCAAAGAATTGTTGCAAGGATTAAGCGAGATAATATAGGTAATATTTTCAGTACAGTGTCTGGTTCACAATAGGGCCATTAAATGGTGTTAATGGTCATAGAGATGAGGCTGGTGGTCATGATGGTGTACTGCTGAGTACCTGAGAGAGCAACGGAATACAGAAATTAAAAAAAAAAAAAACTGGAATGTTGAATTGGAAAAACTTGAGCTTTCCAGAAGGTTATTACAGTATAATTTTATAATGAACTCATAGAACATTTACTTGGAAAATCTAGAACTTTTAATAGGCTTAAATGCCTCCAATTTAGGGAAAATATGAGCAAATAAGCTTTGATGTGGTTCAATGCCAAGTCATGGTGCCAACAAAGCATTTATGTCTCCATTGTGAGCTTTATCCAACATCCATTTACCAGTTCCTGGTCTGCAAATCCAATTGCTCTAGGATAGGGATTTGAACAACAAAATTGGCAACGTTGTAAGCTTGATAAATTGGAGCTGCCAACATGACAGCACAATTGTAGAAAAGAGTTCAGCTTGCACATTTCAGGAGCTTGCTGTAGATTTACTTTTGAGCAAATTGACCCATCTCATTGCCTTAGCATTTGGGAGACTTGAAAGGATGATATCCTAATTAAGACAAGTTCAGTTCTCTCAGATTAAATTATAAGTGACTAACATTAATCAAACAATTGAATAGTATTTGACCTTTACAGCTATGTTTCCTAGACTATGTTCTATGGAACATCAGTGTTCATTGTGATGTAATATGTATTCCTCTCAAAAAAGGGGGGAGTTTTGTCATGAATCTAGGGTTTCACAATGTACAATATCATCTGAAAGACTTTGAGAATCTCTGGAGTTTAAAAAAAAACTCTTAATCACATTTCCCAACTACATTGACTCTGGAACATTTAAAACAAATAAAATTCTATTGCTTTCTCACAGAATACAGTGTTTCATGTAACAGCTTTGAAAAGTTTCACAAAAAGTATAAATCAACTAGGGATTCACAGAATTACATAATTTATACTTTGAGACACTGAAGAGATTTTAAGAATATTTCTGTGCTATATCCTTGAACATCCACACATTTTGGAAATAAATTTCAGGTAGCTTTCAGCAACAATTTCCACAATGATCCACATGTTTACTTATTGATAAAATGCTTTATTCCTGATACAAGTTCTCTTTCACTCCATTCCATTCCATTGCTCCCCTTCTCCCCAGACCGTGCTTTATTCCTGAAGATTCACTTTCCTCTTTGGGGAGAGTTTCTTGCTCAGACATTTAAACAGGTCCTCTAATTCATCAATAAGAAAACCATTTTCAGCTCCTATGATGAGGTTCTAGATCTGTGTTAAGAGGAACACAGAAGATATATAAGTTCAGGTGTGTGGACTCAAGGGCCTTACAACTTGGCAGAAGTTAAAAAAAAAAAAAAACCTCACATATGTAAAGCAATTAAAAATAACTCCAGAGGTTTTCAATAGGGAAAAATCAACATGTGCTGAGATTACTGTGGAAGACTTTGTGGACCTGGCATATGAATAATATGTAGAAAACTGCAGAGAGAAACAAGAGAAGATTTCAGAGTAAGAGGAAAGCATGGTCAAAATCAAATGGCAGGAAGAAGTACTTAGATTCAGGATGACAGAGGAAAAAAAAAAAATCCCAACAGGTATAAACATTTTCCTGGATAGAACATTAATGGTGTATGTGAAAAGAAGTAAGACAGACTAATTATAGTGGATAGACTCTACACATTGGAAGATTCTGACCACCAGATTAAGGAACTGGCTTGTTTTTCTAAGAGGGAAACATGGTCATAAGAACAGGATCTTATATTTGAGCTTGGTCTCAAATGATCAGTAGAATGCTCTAAAAAGATTAGCCTTGCATCTCACATGGAAAGGTTGGAGACAGAGAAAAAAAAATCTGAAGGCTAAGATTGAAGTTAGAATGCTATTGAAGTAATTAGTGTGTTGAGGTTCTTGACAGGTGGGAATAAAATAGAAATAAGTCATGTCAGTCATGTCCAACTCTGCGCAACCCCATAGATGGCAGCCCAACAGGCTCCTCTGTCCCTGGGTTTCTCCAGACAAGAATACTGGAGTGGGTTGCCACTTCCTTTTCCAATGCATGAAAGTGAAAAGTGAAAGTAAAGTCTTCAGTCGTGTCCAACTCTTAGCGACCCCATGGACTGTAGCCTACCAGACTCCTCCGTCCATGGGATTCTCCAGGCAAGAGTACTGGAGTGGGTTGCCATTGTCTTCTCCAAAAGGAGAAAGTGTGGAAATCATAAATTTGAAGGCACGAATGACAAAGTTTGGTTCAAGAAAGGGGTAGAGTTTAATACAACCCCAAGGTTTCTCTCATAGCTCAGTCAGTAAAGAATCTGCCTGCAATGCAGGAGACCCAGGTTCAATTCCTGGTTCAGGAAGATCCCCTGGAGAAGGAAATGGCAACCCACTCCAGTATTTTTGCCTGGAAAATCCCATGGATGGACAGATGGGTGACTCTGAGAACCAAGCCTTGGGGAAAGAAGATGAATATTTAGGCTCCTCTGTCTGTGGATTTCTCCAAGCAAGAATACTAGAGTGAGTAGTCATTCCCTTCTCCAGGAGATCTTCCCAACCCAGGGACTGAACCCAGTCTCCTGCACTGCAGGCATATTTTTTACCATCTGAGCCACCAGGGAAGTCCTGCTTACTAAGTAGGAAACTTAAAATGGCTTCCCTGGTGGCTCAGTGATAAAGAATCCAACTGCCAGTGCAAGAGATTCATTTTTGATCTCTGATCCAGGAAGATCCTCTGGAAAGGGAAATGCAACCCACTTCAGTATTCTTGCCTGTAGAACCCCATGGACAGAGGAGGCTGGAGGGTTACAGTCCATGGGGTCACAAAGAGTTGGACATGACTTAGCGACCAAAGGACAACAACTAACAACTAAAGGAAACTAAAAAGTATATTTTCATGACTTGCAGTCCAATCTTTCACAATTTAACCCAAATACACATATCTTACATTATTTTCCACTACCCAGTCTTCAACAATTAATTAACAAGTACCTATTATATGGCAAGAAATATTCTAGACACTAGATGGGGAAAACATGTTGCATGCAGTTTGAGGCAAAGAGTAAAGATAGTTGATGGTTACACAAATAAATAATTAGGGAATGTGAAATCTCTCAATATATTCTTTCTTTTCAGACTAGAAGAGATAGGTGTGAATACTTACCAAGCTCCTACTATGCACAGCTGATAAGCTTATCACTTAGTCCGTATTAACTCCCATTTATCCTTTTGGGCTTTCCAAGCGGCTCAGTAATAAAGAATCCACCTACCAATGCAGGAGATAAGGGTTTGACCCCTGGGTCAGGAAGATCCCCTAGAGAAGGAAATGGCAACCCACTCCAGTATTCTTGCCTGGGAAATCCCATGGACAGAGGAGCCTGGCTTGTTACAGTTCATGGGGTTGCAAAGAGTGCAGCATAACCTGGGGACTAAATAACATGCACCAAGCCTTTTAGATTTATCTGACTTAATTTCTATAGCAACACAAAGTAGATATCATTCTTCCCACTTTTCTGGACCAAAATCACCAGAAATACAAGGTTCCCACCATACAACACCGCTGAGAGCATCAGCAGTGTGCAAAATCCCTGGAAAACATTGCTTCCTGTCTTGACACAATTACCAGGGCCTCCCAGAAGGATGGCAGAGATCCTTCATTATAAGAAGAACAAGATTTGTCAAGGCCCTTCAGGTCTTCAAAGATTCTACCCCAGGACTCATACAACTAACCAGATTTCAAGGGTTTTAAGATGCATATATTTTTTTCATATTCTAACATCTTAAAATTGAGACAAAGAGGTGTTTTATTCTTCTGGTAAACCAGAACGTCCGTGATATCTACATGTAGAGAGAAAGCAATAGCTTGCTTCATGAGAACTGTTCATTTTTTGCCACCATTTTTCCTATCAAGGAGACTATAATTTGCAACCAAATGAATTGTCTCCTTAATGATTAAAAAAAGAAAGCAACCATAAAATTGCATCAGAGAATTTTGTTTCCAACCTACATTTTATCATCACCTTTAATTTATTAAACACAGTCCAGAAAATACTTCTTGGACTTCCCTGGTGGTGTGGTGGATGAGAATCCACCTGCCAATGCAGATGGCATGGGTTCAAATCCTGGTCCAGGAAGATCCCACATGACGAAGGGTAACTAAACCCCTGAGACACAACTGCTGAGCCAGAATACTGAAACTACTGAAGCCCTTGCACCCTAGAGCTTTGCTATGCAACAAGAGAAGCCACCACAATGAGAGGCCCGTGCACTGCAACTAAAGTAAGCTTGAGCAAAGCAATGAAGACGCAGCGCAGCCAAATATAAATTACTTTTTTAAAAGAAAATATTTTCTTAATAAATACAAATCACTCAAGTGTTGAACCTCACTTTTAGAGAAGTATGGTAATGACTGTGACATCAACGTGTCTTTTTGTTAATTTTAAATTGTTTGCTCCAGGTTTGCTCATAAAATTGGTGGTAAGGGAGTCTTCAGTATTTATTCTCTCCATACATCAAGTAAAATTAGGACATTACGGCCAAAACCAACTAAACTCCAGAAGTTTCATCCCAAATAAAAGGAGAAATAAATATTAACAATTCTCCACTCTGGAAAATGTCAGATTGAGTGAGCCTGAGAGTAGAGGAGCTACTTGACACGTCTACATTTCACAGCACAGGTAGCCAACTCAGCTTTTTAGGTTTTGTTTCACTGCCAGTGCTTTTGCTTGGCACAACTTCAAGGGCCTTATGTGTCCAATCCAAGGCAGCCCCCTTCAGGATACATGAGCCAAACTAACTGCATGCACACCAGGCTGGGTCTTGGAATTAGTATACATGGGCATGTTGTCAGAGAAAGATGTTTATGTGTGTGAGAGTCTTAAAGGACTGAATAGAAAGATCAGAAGCAAGGTTAAACAGAATGGAGCTGGGAAGAATTCCACATGTCCTTAGAGGACAGGCAGAGGATAAAAGAAGGTACAGTAGGGAGCAAAAAACAGAAGTGCATTCTTCACAGTCTGGCTGGCAAGCCCCGCAACAGTGCCATTCTTCAAACAAAACCTCCCTTGGCCTCAGATCCTGCACTGGTCATGCCAGCTCTATTGATTTACACAAAACCTTCAAGACGTTGATCAGTTACCAAAATGCAAACATTTTAAGCGATGCCCCAAAGAAGCTTGTTTAAAAAACAGTTGATGTAAGGGTTTAAAACAGTCCATTAACAATCTCATGTAGAAATGTGTATACATATATGCCCACCCTTGCATGCTTCCATGCAAAAGAACATTTTTATAGTCTGTGAACAATGCCATGTGCTTATTACACATAGTCACTTCAAGTCCAAGAAAATGTTCTTTATTTGCAAATCTAGAGTGCAAAATATAAAATCAAACTTTTCTTTCACTGAACCTCATGCTCATTCCCACCCAAAAAGAAAAAAAAAGGAAATCATACTCTACCCACCCATTGGACATAAATCAGGTGATTTATGGTTGGATTTATTCAGACCATAAATTTTTTCACAAGGTAGAATTTTAGGGTATGGATTAATCACATCATTTTAGAGCCCTGGAATAGCCAAATGATCATTTCCAACTTTTTACTCCTTATTGACTGTCCTGATGCTTGTCAATCTGATAGATACCCAGTCCATTATTACAATGAAATGATTGCTAAAAATAATGCCCCATGACGCATATAAATGGCAGCTTCTATGGACCCTGAGGTCTTGCTCAGCCTGAAGAACGGCCTCAGTGAGCTAGCTGGAGAGAGCGGCTGGCAAGATTTCTTACTACAAAGTAGACAGCCAGGAGGTTTAATGGTGTGGCTCCTGTATTTTAAAGATATTATGAAATAATATTTGTCTGCCTTGAGTCATTTGGACTCTATTTCTGGACCTGGTGAGTGTAAAGAGCTCTATTTTGGTGTTTTTTTTTTTTAATGCTCTTTACATTCTAATAGAATAATGACAGTTTGGCTCCAAACTTCCTTTAAAAAAATTGACTCATGAACTCACTATGAATACACTGACTTTATGGCAGGATATGATAGTGACTCAGGTTGATCAACTGACTTTCAACTAAGGCTGCCTCCAGTTGGAAAGTCAAACGACAGCAAAGAATTTCCTAATTCAGAATGATGCAGTAGCCAAGAAGGCAGGGCAAGGGGGCAACTGAATTTCAATTCTTTCATCCTCAAAAGAAAACTGCTCTATCCAAACACTGTTCTCTCAGTGACTTTAAGTTCTAATTGATCCCAAGCCCAGTGTGTTCTTCACTGAAGTTCAGGGTTAAAATGACGCTGAGAATTTTTAAAGACTGTCTCCGGGCTACAAATAACACAGGCCTTTCCCAATTCTTTACTGAATGAACTGTTTTTCAAATCAGCCAAGCCCTCTCTGAAACCCACATGGAAGAGAAGTACCCTCCAGACTAAGAAACACCAACAAAGATTTGACTAGGGTCTCCTCTCTTGTCAGTGTAGGTTCTCCTAGCCTGATTCACCTACACAGCTCCACATTCACTCTCCTCCTTCCAGCTGAGCAAGCTCCCTCCAAGTCTCCTTCCTTATATTCTGTACCTTCTAATTCCACTACCTATGGTTAGAAATATCAATAACCTCAGATATGCAATGACACCACCCTTATGGCAGAAAGTGAAGTAAAGAGGAACTAAAATGCCTCTTGATGAAAGTGAAAGAGGAGAGTGAAAAAGTTGGCTTAAAGCTCAACATTCAGAAAACGAAGATCATGGCATCTGATCCCACCACTTCATGGGAAATAGATGGGGAAACAGTGGAAACAGTGTCAGACTTTATTTTGGGGGGCTCCAAAATCACTGCAGATGGTGACTTCAGCCATGGAATTAGAAGACACTTACTCCTTGGAAGGAAAGTTATGACCAACCTAAATAGTATATTCAAAAGCAGAGACATTACTTTGCTGACTAAGGTCCATCTAGTCAAGGCTATGGTTTTTCCTGTGGTCATGTATGGATGTGAGAGTTGGACTGTGAAGAAGGCTGAGCACCAAAGAATTGATGCTTTTGAACTGTGGTGTTGGAGAAGACTCTTGAGAGTCCCTTGGACTGCAAGGAGATCCAACCAGTCCATTCTGAAGGAGATCAACCCTGGGATTTCTTTGGAAGGAATGATGCTAAAGCTGAAACTCCAGTACTTTGGCCACCTCATGAGAAGAGTTGACTCATTGGAAAAGACTCTGATGCTGGGAGGGATTGGGAGCAGGAGGAGAAGGGGACAGCAGAGGATGAGATGGCTGGATGGCATCATGGACTCGATGGACGTGAGTCTGAGTGAACTCCAAGAGATGGTGATGAACAGGGAGGCTTGGCGTGCTTTGATTTATGGGGTCGCAAAGAATCTGACATGACTGAGCGACTGAACTGAACTGAACTGAACTGAACTGATGGTTAGAAAAGCATGAGCACGCACTACCATGTTCCTTCATTTAGCATATCCAAAGTGTTCCTCCACTAAATTTAAGTGAAGTGTTGTATAACTTTATTTAATCAGTAATCTATGCAAGACCCCTTACTCCATAGAGGAAGGTTATGACAAATCTAGGCAGCATATTAGAAAGCAGAGACATCACTTTTCCAATAAAGCTCTGCATAGTCAAAGTTATGGTTTTTACAGTAGTCATGTATATTGGACCATAAAGAAGGCTGAGTGCCTAAGAATTGATGCTTTTGAACTATGGTGTTGAAGAAGACTCTTGAGAATCCCTTGGACATCAAGGAGATCAAACAAGTCAATCCTAAAGGTAATCAACCCTGAATATTCTTTGGAAGGACTGATGCTGTAGCTGAACCTCCAATACTCTAAATACCTGATGCGAACACCTAGCTCACTGGAAAAGACCCTGAAGGTGGGAAAGATTGAGAGCAGGAGGAGAATAGGGTGATAGAGAATAAGAATAGGGTGACAGAGGATGAGATGCTTGGATGGCATCACCAACTCAACGGATATGAATTTGAGCAAACTCTGGGAGATAGTGAAGGACGTGGAGCTTGGCATGCTATAATCCACAGTGTCACAAAGATCTAGACATGACTTAATGACTGAACAACAGCAACAAATGCAAGCCCCCTTAAAAATATATGGGACAGAGAGATCCAGAGTCACCCCTTATTTGATAGAGACAGTACTGGAGAGGCTTAAAATATTGCCTCTGGGTTTATAATCCAGCATTGCTCCTACCAGCCAGGTGGCTCTGGAGTGAGTATGCATCTGGGGTGTGTGTGTGTGTGTGTGTGTGTGTGCACACGCGCACGCACCTGCATGCGCACTTTCAGTTGTGTCCAACTCTTAGCAACCCCATGGACTCTAGCTCTCCAGGCTCCTCTATCCTTAGAATTTTCCAGGCAAGATTGTTGGAGCAGTTTGCTATTTCTTTTTCCAGTCTGGGCTCACATTTTTTAATCTACAAAATGTGAAGGAAGTACCGCACAAAATCATGGCAGATTAAGCACTATGTGTAAAAATGTATATAAAACTCACTTTCAGACAAAAACCTGCACACATAGAAGCTTTATTCACAATTGCCAAAATCTGGAAGCAACCAAGATGACCTTCAGAAGCTGAATGGTAAATAAGCTGTAGTTCATCGCAGACACTTGACCATCTGAGCCACCAGGGATACCTCATCCTGACAATGGAATATCATTCAGCACCATAAAGGAAATGATCTATCAAGCTGTGAAAATACATGAAGGAACTTTAAGTGCATCTTACTATGTTAAAGAAGCCAAGGTGAAATTTACACACTATGTGTTCACAACTATATGACATTCTGGAGAAGGCAAAACTATGAAGATAGTAAAAAGATGAGTGCTTTCCAGGGGCCAGGACTTCCCTTATAGCTCAGTTGATAAAGAATCCACCTGCAATGCAGGAGACTCTGGTTCAACTCCTGGGTCAGGAAGATCCACTGAAGAAGGGATAGGCTACTCACTCCAGTATTCTTGGGCTTCTCTTATAGCTCAGCTGGTAAAGAATCTGCCTGAAACCTGGGTTCGATCCCTGGGTTGGGAGGATCCCCTGGAGAAGGGAAAGGCTACCCACTCCACTATTCTGGCCTAGATAATTCCATGACTATACAGACCATGGGGTCGGAAAGAGTCGGACATGACTGAGCAACTTTCACTTTCACTTTTCCAGGGGACAGGGTCAGGAAGAGGAATGAATAGGTGGAGTACAGAGGATTTTTAGTATAGTGAAAATACTCTGTATGATACTATAATGTATGTCTCATATAACTATTATATATATGTATATAATACATATAACTATGAATGATGGATATATGTCATTATACATTTGTGCAGCCTCATAGCTCGATCAAATCACAACTGGACCCTAAAGGCAAACCATGGATTTGGGGTGATTATGATGTGTCAGTGTAGTTTCATCAGTTGTAACAGACATACCATTCTATGGGAGAATGTTGAGAATGGCAAGGCTATGTTTGCATTGGGTCAGGGAGTACATGGGAAATCTCTATACCTTCCTCTCAATTTTGTGGTAAAACTAAAACTGTTCTAAAAAATTAAATCTTTAAAAAAACAAGAAAGAGGCTAGTATATATTTTCATTCTCATAATTATGAAACAGAGAAACTTTTATGCTCAGCAACCAACTCAAGTAAACAAACATGTCCAAGGTGAGAGGTTATACATGATGTTATCTAGTTTAGCTGGGTTTCAACCACAGTTCACTTACACTCTATGGGGCTCCTACACTTTGGCTTCTTCATCTCTAAAATGGAGTTAATAATAGTACTTATCTCCTAAAACTGTTGAAAGAATGAAATTTTAAAATGCTTGGAAAATGCTTAACTAGGTACTTACGGCATCAATAATGAGTTAAGGTAGGCAGCATGAACTACTAAGGAAAGCATGAACACAAGGATGCAGACCACTACAGTATTTACAAATAAGAGTGTGTGGGAGAGGAAGAATGAAATTAGCGGAGTGACAGAAAGGAGCACCATAGCTTTGGACACCAGGGGTTACACATGTTCATTAGGGGGCAAGTCCCCGTAGATTAGTAGATCATGTCTGCCCATGCAGAGTGGGTGGTTTAAAAAATATTAATTGACTTCTTTGCTTTTTTTCCCATGGACATTCACTCCTGTCACTTGTTCTTCCCAAGAAATTTTTAAAATAATCTTAAGTAAAATCCATACTCATATTTTATAAAAGTACATCTGCATCCCATACTGGCTATAGCTTGAGGCAGCTGAGGTATGAACATCACTGGAGCTATTGTAAAGAATCTTGTCCAGCTGATTTGTCAAGTCCTTCTCCATCACCAGCCTTACACACTGTCATAGCAGGTATAGCCTGAAGCCTGGTTGACTCCTATACCCAAATTCTTGCTGTTTTACAGAACCTTAACTAATAATTTTATTATGTGATGCAAAATGTAAAACTCTCTCAAAATGTGCAGAATGAGTTCTATCTAATTTCATTTCTCACCTGCATTCAACACTGTAAACTAACTCAAGTCTTCTGCATCTCTGAGCAAAATTTTTATCCTACAAAAAAGTGAAGAACAAAGCTCTGAAGTACTGTGATACACAATTCCATTTTCTCAGATTCCATCAGCCAAGAAGGAAAGCAGATGTTTCTGGTTTGGTTTTGACCTTCCTAGGTCCTGCTTAGTCTTAGAAAAGTATGGTGTATGGGCATGTGGCTTCCAGAGCCAGGCTGCCCAGGTGTGACTTTCAAATCTTCCCATTCCTCCTGTCCCACCTGCAGGACCAGCAGCTCCCACAGTCAGACAGAGAGCTGCAGGAGCTAGCGTCTGCAAGTAGCAAGGTTGTTTCCGGTGGGAAGGTGAGTGCAGAGGGCACTAGGTAGGATGCAGAAGTTGTACTATATACCTCATGGGGTTGGTGTGAGAATTTTAGTACATAAGCTAATATGCAAAAGAGTTTAGAGTCCCGCCTAGGATGGAGGGAGCACTTAAGTTTTAGCTATTATTACTGGTATATATCAGAGACACTCCATACATGCCCTGTGCTGACATAAACATCAGTTGTGAGCCAGGCACTTGACATATGTTATCTGTTTAATTCTCCCAACAACCCTGAGAAGAAGAAACTGTTATCTCCATGTTATACAGAAAATGAGAAAACAGGCTTGGAGAGATAGCAAAATAGACTCAGAAGGCAAAAGAAATTGATGTTCAACACTTAAATCCATGGAAAATGTTGTTGCTGTTCAGCTGCTCAGTCATGTTCAGCTCTTTGCAACCCCATGGACTGCAGCATATCAGGTTTTCCTGTCCTTCACCATCTCCCAGAGCTTGCTCCCAGAGTTGTTCATTGAGTCAGTAATGCCATCCAACCATCTCACCCTCTGTTGTCCCCTTATCCTCTCACTTTCAATCTTTCCTAGCATCAGGGTCCTTTTGAATGAGTTGGCTCTTCGCATCAGGTGGCAAAAGTATTGGCGGTTCAGCTTTAGCAACAGTTCTTCCAATGAATATTCAGGGTTGATTTCCATTAGGATTGACTGGTTTGATCTCCTTGCTGTCCAAGGGACTCTTAAGAGTCTTCTCCAACACCACAGTTCAAAAGCATCAATTCTTTGGTGCTCAGCCTTTTTTCTTGTCCAGCTCTCACATCCGTACATGACTACTCTAAAAACCATAGTTTTGACTATACAAACTTTTGTCAGCAAATTGATGTCTCTGCTTTTTAATACTCTGTCTAGGTTGGTCATAGGTTTTCTTCCAAGGAACAAGTGTCTTTTAATTTCATGGCTGTAGTCACCATCTGTAGTGATTCTGGAGCCCAATAAAATAAAGTCTGTCACTGTTTCCATTGTTTCCCAATTTGCCACGAAGTGATGGGGCTGGATGCCATGCAAAATGCAGTGTTATCTAATAAAATGCACATCACATTTTTCTAATAATTATAATATACATTACATCTCATTGCACAACAAGAATTAGAGAATCAACTATTTTATTTTCATTCTCTACTACTGGGCACTGCTTCAGGGAACTGTGAATAAAGATATTTATCTATTTTTCTGTGAACTTTAAGTTTCTAATATTATGCTTCTGTCTTTATCTAAGCTAATGTGATCACTTTTATTAAGTCTATATCATCAGAGTCCAATAAGCATTATTCTCTTGCAGTCAAAATTCCTTGACTTGTAAAAGAAATGTCAAAAGTGCTTAAGATAAAAAGGGAGATTTATTTATTTAAGAAAACAGAGAGTCAGAGAACCCCAGGTCTCAGGGGAGCAGAACTAGGAATTAAAAGCTGGCAGAGAGTCAGCAGTTACTCTCTCAGCTCTTGCCTTTCTGAAGATATCACAGTCTCCTGTGTCTGCCCCTCTCTGCTTCATTGTTCCTTGCTGGCCATTTTTCTCAGCTTCTCTAAGCCCATCTATAAAACTCTTTACTCAGAACAATCAAGCAACAGACCCAGGATGAGACCAGTATCTCTCAGTCCCAATTCAGAATTCTCAAAAGTAACCAAACAGAACAGGAATCCCAAGATCACACACACACCACACACACACACACATACACACAAACACCAGATAAACCTAGACAGTTATTATGAGTTTCTAGCAAAGTGAACTGCTGCTACCCATCTCTGTACCCATTGTTCTATGAGAATATTCAGGAAATTCTGAGTGTATTTGAAGGGGAGCCCAGTCAAAGGTATGGCTTTTCCAGTAATCATGTATGGATGTGAGATCTGGACCATAAAGAAGCTGAGCACCAAAGAATTGATGCTTTTGAACTGTGGTGTTGGAGAAAACTCTTGAGAGTCCCTTGGACAGCAAGGAGATCAAACTAGTCAATCCTAAAGGAAATCAACACTGAATATTCATCGGAATGACTGATGTTGAAGCTGAACCTCCAATACTTTGACCACCTGATGTAAAGAGATGATTCATTGGAAAAGGCCCTGACACTGGAAAAGATTGAAGGCAAAAGGAGAAGAGGGTGGCAGAGGATGAGATGTTTAGATAGCATCAGTGACTGAACAGAAATGAATTTGAGCAAACTCCGGAAGAGTGTAAAGGACCGGGAAGCCTGGCGTGCTTCAGTCCATGGGATTGCAAAGACTCAGACATGAGTTAGCAACTGAATAACAACAACCAGTTCCCACGAATGAACAGTGAAAAAAATGGAAGAAAGAGATTTTGAAATTGGACACTTCTGTGCTCCCAGAAAATTACCTCCAAGGAGCAGCTGAGCAGGGGGGCTGAGAGGAGGCCTTGATGTGCTGCTTAATCAGATGGTGATGAGGGGAGGGGATGCTGCCAGCTAGCACACCATCCGGCTGCCAGGAGCCCCAGGAGTAGGCAGCAGTCTGCTGTAGAATTCTCTCACAAAGGCCTGGCAGAAATGGATGGTCCACACAGGGAAGAATCAATTGTAAAAAGTGGAATTAGTCATTCTAAAGCATGCAGCTGTGGTCAAGGGAGCTCTTCTAAAAATCATTAAACAATCATGTATTCCTATTGATTTATTCAAAATACCTTGAGGGAAAGCAGATTAAACACAAGGTAAAAGTAAGCTAATGCAGATTAAATGGATGAAGGATGGGCCGAGAGTTCCCTAGGTAGTTTTTGTACTAATGAGAGGAAAATTATATGTACACTATTACCAGGATAAAAGGGTCTATTAGAGGTCTTTTGCTTGACATATTTATGTATTTCAAATACTAAGTAGCATAGTGAATTAGGTTTACTCTGGGCATTTGTTATTTTTATTGCATCTCCAAAGTGATAAACAGAGTTCTCTGTTGAGACCGGCATGCTGCCTCACTCTGGGAAGCCCTGCCTGAATAGACCCATCTCAGTGCCAGTGCAATTCCCTGGATGTCACTTATTAACAAACCCAGTGCAGGACAAGGCCTTTAAAATCTAGGGGCAAAATGCATAACTCGGGGGGTGGCAATGAGCGGCCACACTTGTGATATCCATTCCCTGGGCTACCTTTGAAGATATCCTTTCTTCCTCAGATTGGATTAATTAAAATACTTTATCACATAAGAAAAGCAGAAAGGTAGTGTGTATGTGACACGCTATTCTCAAGTACGGTAGACCCAGTGGATGTCATGATTCTCAGAGGAAGAGACTAAGAGTCGTGGTAAGTGAGGCACCTGAGAACACACCCCAGAGAGAATAAGCATCAAGATCTCAAAGTTTCTCTCAGCTGATGCAGGCCATTGCTGCTGTACTGTGTGTCAGTGAAAACGCACTTGTGGGTCCCTGTTTAACAAAAAGAACTATGACCACTAAATTCCCTGAATGTTTAAGATGAAACTCCTCAGACGGTTCCATCTCTCCTGTTCTTCCCTCCCACTCTCATCCCTATTTCATTCAGCTAGGAAATGGCATCTGCCAATGCAAGAGATGTAGGTTCGATCCCTGGGTCCGGAAGATCCCCTGGAGAAGGAAATGTCAACCCACTCCAGTATTCTTGCCTGGGAAATTCCATGGATGGAGGAGCCTGGAGGGCTACAGTCCATGGGTCACAAGTCAGAGATGAATGAGCACGCACATACATACATACAGGAAATGGCATCATTTTCCCACCACCTCTCTGGACCAAAGCAATAAAATTCCAGTGACGTCCTAGCCCCGTGCTTTCTTCTTCACATCCATTCTCTCCCCTACTGCCAGCTTTGTCTATCTAAAATATTGCTTTCATCACGCTACCCTCTACTCATAAAGCCCAGGGAGGTAGGGTAGGGTAGGCAGGCACCCTGACTTCTCATCTCCTCAGTCTGAAAATGTGTCATGGGAGACTGAGATTCAGAGTGGTTTTAAGGGAGACTACCTATAAAGGAAGCATTTCTGATGGATGAAACTTATGATGACTTCAATCAGAAGTGGGTGGGTCTGAAGGAATGTCCAGAAGGTTGTATGGTTACAGCAGAACCTGAAAGCTCAGGAGATGGGCCAAAAAAAAAAAGATTACCCGGAAGGCCTGCAAGATGAAGAGAACATAAGAGTGACCTGGGTGTTAATGACAAGTGACGCAATGTGACTGACATTATTGGCAAGTTCCAACCAGAACCAGCAGAAACAGGCACCTCACATATTCCATGCCAATGACTTCAACCTGTCAGTATAGAGATGGCATTGGTGCTCAACTCTACAAATGCCCAGGACTTGAAGACCTCTGGATCAATAATCTCTAGGGGAGAAACATACAAGCTTGTGGTTTTAGAAAACTCCACATATTTTGGTGCACAACCCGGTTGAAAGCCTCTAGGTACTGCGCTGCATGTATGCTAAGTCACTGCAGCCATGTCTGACTCTTTGTGACTCCATGGACTGTAACCTGCCAGGCTCCTCTGTCTATGAGAATGTCCAGGCAGGAATACTGGCGTGGGTTGCCATGCCCTCCTTTAGGGGATCTTCCTGACCCAGGGATCAAACCCATGTCTCTTATGTCTCTGCATTGGCACGTGGGTTCTTTAACGCTAGCACCAGCTGGGAAGACCATGTATTACATTAGACCCCTTCTATTAGCCATCTGCACTTGAAGAATTGGTCTAATATTTTACAGTTAAATCATATATTTGCTTATAAACTCTCTCTATATCTCTAAGCAACTCTTCTGATCTATAGTACAGATATCACAACCATATGCCTGTGTGTAGTATGGCCAGAAAACCAGAGAAATAAGCTCTTCTTGCCATGAAGTTAAATGTTGTCACATTCCTTCCTACCTGTGTTCTCTGTATGTTCTAGGCTTTGGAGCTAGAATTGGAAGCAATATCTGATGCAAAAATGCAACTTGCATTTCCATAGCACTTAAATTCCATAAATTTATTAACTCATTTGGTCACTGCTTCAGTCTATGGAAAGGTAAAGATTATTATTATTATTCCAATTTGCTGACAGGGGAACTGAAATTCAGAGATACTGAAGGACTTGCTCATAGTTAAATGAGTCAGCAGCAACAGAACTTAGACTAGAACCCTGTCTTTAGAGTTTAGTACTCTGGTGTTCTTTTCCATAAAAGCATTGTCACATTTTTCACAAGCTGGGTAAAAATTTGTAAAAAAAAAAAAAAAAATTCCCAATCTATACTATTAATATGATAAATATGTTTTAATATCCACAAGTAGATTTCATCAATAATTTAAACACAGATTAACAGCAATAGGATTTCAATACTTCGAAAAAGTATTTAAAAGGGTTAATAAAAGTACAATGTACATATACATATTAAGAACTAATGGTGTTATCATTTCACTCATCTCCAGTTCTATTCTCTGCTTTTTGGATATCAGCAGTGCACACACACGCACACCAGAGGCCATTATACCATCTAAAGTTATCTTGAACAAATTTGCTTTGTAGACGCTCAGATCTACAAAATACCTGTTTTGCTGAAACTGCTTAATACTAAAGAACTCACAAAGAAAAGAGAAATACTGTTTTGATACACATTGTCATCACTGCAAATTACAAACCATAGTCCACTCTGGTCTAAAACATCATCTTACTCCCCAAATCACCAAATCATAATCTGGGCTGAAATACCTGCCAAAGTATAAGGAATATGGCTTCCTCTCCCATCTTACAATGGAGAGCGTGCTTTCAAGTGGTCTGATCCAAAAAGAGGCATCAGATGAAGACTTAGCCCAGGAGGCCTTATCCAGCTGACAGTGTATTTTGTCCTCCTCTTGCCGGGGGACGGTTTCACTATGACCATGGAGGTTTGGGGACAGGAAAGGGCTTTCTGCTTACTGAAAATGAGTTCTATTCACAACTGTGCTTTTTCAGAGTTTGGCCGTCCACATTTTCTTGGACGCTGTTAGAGTTATAAAATAAACACTTCCAAGATTGTTTTCTTAAAAGTCAGTCCAACATAAAATAAAATAAAAAGAACTTTTCTAAGTCTTCAGTTCAACATGGGTGCATTTAACTAGGAACATACCTTTTTCTTCCTTCCTTTGAACTTCTTCAGACTGATCTTTGTTTTCAAAGTCTCAGCACTGGCTCATTCTACTGGAGACTTCTGTTTGATGGCTGGCTCCATCCTAAACTCTGGGACAATATTTGGATGTCAGTTATTTATTTAAGATCTGAAATCAGGCAAATACTGAGACAGGTGTTTAGGAACTTGAACAGTGGTTGAGTAATTATAGAACTTAAGCCTCAAGGAATAGATGACTTAGCCAGCAGTTTTCAAGCAAAGTACTGTTTGCCCGTTTTACAACTGGGGAATCTGGGGTATAGGAGAAGTAGGTTCACTTGTTAATGTATGCACAGTTACTTAGTTAAGGAAGTGGGGAGGAAGGAGAATGAGGGGGAGGAAAACTGGATCCCAGACTGCCTACTTTTTTAAAATGTTCTGTTTCCATGGTGACTGCAGCCATGAAATTAAAAGATGCTTGCTCCTTGGGAAAAAAGCTATGACAAACCCAGATACTGTATTAAAAAGCAGAGACATCACTTTGCCAACAAAGTTCTGAACAGTCAAAGCTATGATTTTTCCTGTTGTCAGGTACAGATGTGAGAGTTGGACCATAAAGAAGACTGAGGGCTGAAGAACTGATGGTTTTGAGAAGACTCTTAAGAGTCCCTGGACAGAAAGAAGATCAAAACAGTCAATCCTAAAGGACATCAACCCTGAATATTCACTGGAAGAACTGATGCTGAAGCTGAAGCTCCACTTATGCAAAGAGCTGATTCATTGGAAAAGACTCTAATGCTGGGAAAGATTGAAGGCAGGAGGAGAGGAGATGACAGAGGATGAGATGATTGGATGGCATCATAGACTCAATGGACATGACTGAGCAAACTCTGGGAGATAGTGAAGGACAGAGAAGCCTGACGTGCTACAGTCCATGGGGTTGCAAAGAGTCAGACTTAGTGACTGAAGAACAACTGTTTTCACTGCACACAGAACAACTAGGATCTCCCACCCACTACACATTCAATCCTAAGATTATAGCAAAGTAGTTAACAACTGGATTCTAATCTAATCACATGGGCCTTTCTTCCATCCACTGGGTATGAGAATGAGCAACTTTATCGAGAAAGAAAAATATAGAGCAGATAACAGGAAACTATGTGTAAAGTTTTTAATCACAGAGTCTAGTGCATAGCATATGTTTAAAGACATTAGCTAGCATTACAAATCAACAACTATAATCTGTTTGTCAAGGGTCCTTTTATAGTATGTGTGGAAGCTTTTATAATGATTTTTGGAAGCTTCTGGTAATTCCAAAACAGGAAAAAACTATCTTCAGAGAGGTTAAAAAGAAAGTAAAATGAAAACAAAATTTTCATACAAATCATTATGACCTCCCAATAATGTGGGCCTTGATGAGGTACAAGCTTATGATGAAAAAGACTGTAATTGATTTAATCATATGACCATGGATGAATTCAATGCAAAGCTCATGAAGTTTATGTGCAGACTCTCTCAGATTGCATGGGCTCTTTCCAAAGCTTTGTCAGAGGCTTTAACTATACATTCAAAGGACAGTTTGATATTTTCTCTTAAGTGATATTACCTGAATTTTACAGGGCTTCCTCAATGGCTCAGCTGGTAAAGAATCCACCTTCCAGTGCAGGAGACACAAGAGCCACAGGTTCAATATCTGGGTCAGGAAGACCCCCTGGAAATAGCAACCTATGCCAATATTCTTGCCTGGAAAATCTCACAGATGGAGGAGTCTACAGGGCTATAGTCTATGGGGTAGCAAAGAGTTAGACACACCTGAGCAGGCACACTCACAAACTGTTTAAGTTTCAGGGCCCCCAAAACTTGAATTTGCTCCTACAGGGATGTCTCGTTTATAACTCTTCAAAACTCAAAGCCAAAGTTGCTACGTGTGCATGCATGCTCAGTTGCTAAGTCATGTCCGATTCTTCTGTGACCCCGTGGATTGAAGCCTGCCAGGCGCCTCTGTCCGTGGAATTTCCCAGGCAAGAACACCACAGTGGGTTGCTGTTTCCTTCTTCAGGGTAAAGTTGCTATAACTGTGGGGAAATGTCTTCCTCATTCGGCTTTTCTATTTTTCAAGCATGACAGTACCAGCCTCAGGGGCCAAGAGGAAGAGCTAGATGACTGTTCCACTGCACCAGCAGCTGTATGGCTCCTTTCAGGAATGTTAAAACCAAAGACTGGCACAGCTCCAGGAGACCCGTTGGAACTCTGCATCAGGCGGCTCAAACAATAACTCAAAATAGGCAAATTTCAAAATCCACACAAAGAATTTGAAGATTTGCCATTGGTTCACTTAGTGACTCCTGCTGAGGAATTAAAATGGGCCATCATATGGAACATAGCCAAGAGAGACCCTTCTTCCTGAGTAAAAGTGGATTTAGACTCTTATGAGAAAGCACCATGAAGGCATTAAATACCTAAGGTTTGTCCGGGTGAAACTATACCTGAGTTTGTTTCATCCTTATATTCTTCTCATGCTCTAATCTCTGATATCACAGCTTAGTCATCACTTTCCAAGAAGGCACACAGCCAGGAAAAGGGAAAAGCTAAATTTCTACTGAATTTTTACAATTTGAACAAAGCGTTATGGTGGCACTGTATATATATCATGTCATTGCATCATCACAACCATCAGAAATACTGCATTTCACAGTTGAATAAACAGGCAAAAAGAAGCAGGGAAAGACAGTGAGGGATGGAGTTAGAATTTTAAGCTCAGAATAAAAAATAAAAATCTAGACCTTTGAAGTTAAATTGCTCTCTTAATTTTATTTAAGAGAAATAAATACTTATGGTACATCCTCCATTATCACAAGCAGCAACATGAAAAAGGAGTTAAGAAAAGGAAAACTAGGAAGGGAATGAATGATTTCTTCCCTCGCTGTCTTTGACAATCTGGAGCCTAGTTCTTAAAATGAACTATCCAATTGGAACAGAGAAGGGCAAGAAGGGTAGAAAAAAGGGGAAGGAGATGGAAGCAAGGAAGAAGAAATGGAAAAGAAGGGGGGAAATGAAGTGATGGAATTTCAAGAAAGGTTTGGGCTTCCCTGGTGACTTAGATGGTCAAGAATCCTCTTACAATGCAAGAGATCCAGGTTCAAGTACTGGGTCAGAAAGATCCCCTGGATAAGGGAAAGGCAACCATTCCAGAATTCTTGCCTGGAGAATCCCGTAGACAGAAGAGCCTGAAAGGCTAAAGTCTATGGGGTTGCAAAGAGTCGGACACAATGGAGCGGCTAAGACTTCACACTTTGCACCTCACTAAAGTAGTGGAATCCCCAAGTCTAGAACTAATCTTAGTAAACAATAAATGGCACGCAAACAGTATAGTGGATTATCTAAACTCTATAGACCTAAATTCAAATTTTGGTTCTAACTGCAAGTTACTTTCCTCTCTAAGCTTTAATTTCCTCATGAAAATTGTAACTAAAATCATGCCTGCTACATAGGATTGTTAGAGGATTAAATGTGTTTATACATGTCAAGCACCTTTAAAAGTGCCTTGAGCCTAGTAAATACTCAATAATGTTACCAATTATAATGCCATGGAGGAATTCACAACTTGGCCATCCTTCTCGTTTTCAATGAAATTGCACGTGGAAACTTATATAATGCAAATGCAAGCACTGATTCAGTGATCCTACAAATTTAAATGTTTATACCCTGGGGGGTGAGAATATAGTACAAAAAAGATAGACACAGTCCCTGCGTTCTTGGAACTCACAGTCTAAAGCAGTCTTTATTCCACCTAAAATGCAGAAAGAAAATGGACTAATTCTGGGCTTTTTTCAGTGTCTCTCCAAATGAACTTCTTTATTATAATTCCTTTAGTTGGTGGTACTAATTGCTTATAAAGTACCCAGTAGACCTCTGTCCACTTCAGCACAGTCTTTGATAATGGTGTATAGGACAGCTTTAAAAAAAAAAATCTTAGCAGAGTGCAACCAGCATGCAATAATTTCTTAGTTAATCCCTTGAGAGATAAGCCTGGTACTTAAGTGTCAGGAAGGATGGTTTAATAGTGGAGAGTAAAAGCCTGGATTTGTATTAGTTTGTGTGCTTTCTATTGCCTGGTGAGACTCAGCTCTTCATTTTCAGGAAACTGTCACTGAAGAGACATCCTTTTGTCATCTAACATGTGTTTAGTGATTACTTTATCTGTAAGTGGTGAAGATCATACTAAACGATTGCTTCCTCTGTCTAGTTAAAGCTGACAGGGTTGTCACTACTTCAGTGATGGATTCAACACCCCAGCCTCCTTTCACGGATATGTCTTATTCTATATCAGAGAAATATGGACATTTTGAGAATAGATTTAGCCAGCAATAGACAATGGATTCCATATAATATTCTTAGAGTCAATATCAGAAAACAAAGATTTATTTAAAGTTTGTCTTTCCTCTGTCTCACAGTCCAGAGCTTGTTCTCTGCTGTCAACATCAAAATAATTAATTTTGTCAGCCTTTTAATGCTATTTTTTTGAAAGCATGTTCATGGAAGAGGGTCATACCTCTTCTTTCCTCAATTCCTCTATGCGTTCCAGTGACAGATACGAATTCCAGCAATGGCCTCTAGGGTAAATATTCCCACCCTAATGGGCTTCCCAAGTGGCTCTAGTGGTAAAGAACCCACCTGCCAGTGTAGGAGGCATAAAGAGCTGTGGGTTTGATCCCTGGGTTAGGAGGATCCCTTGGAGAAGGGAATGGCAACACAAGTCAATATTCTTGCCTGGAGGATCCCCTGACTTGTGGGCTACCATCCCTGGGGTTGAAAAGAGTCGGACCCCACCGAAGCGACTTCACACATAATGGGCAAGAGTGATACCAGTGGCAGCAATTTGTAGCCAGGATATCCTGGAAATACAGCCCCTTAGAAAAGTATAGGGGTAATTAGAGCCTTAAATATTCCCTTAAATAACAAGTAAGGAGACAGCCAGAGTTACTGCTAGTAACAGGCAAGGAGATGCTTGAAAAATATTTGAAAGAGAAATTTTTATTCTACATATCACCTTGTGGTTTAGAATTAACTGGAATCTGAGTATTCTTCCTCAAAGTCATTTTCATTACCCCTAGGAAAAAGATGGTATAGATGGTCTCATTTGCAAAGCAAAATAGAGACACAGATGTTGAGAACAAACAGATGCCAAGGAGGAAGGGGGTGGTGGTGAGAGGAATTGGGAGATTGACATTGACATTTATACACTATTGATACTATGTATAAAATAGGTGTGTATAAAATGGGCTTGATGGCATCACTGAAGCAAAGGATATGAACTTGGGCAAATTTCGGGAGATGGTGAAGGACAGGGAGGCCTGGCATGCTGCAATCTATGGCATCAGAAAGAGTCAGACATGACTAGGCCACTGAACAATATAAAATAAGTAACTGAAGAGAATATACTGCATAGCATAAGAAACTCTGCTTAATGCACTGTGGTGACCTGAATGGGAAGGAAGTCCAAAAGGGAGGGATTCTATCTGTATATATGTTATATATGTGTGTGGCTAATTTAGCTATACAGTAGACACTAACACAATATTGTAAAGCAAGTATGCTGCTGATGCTAAGTCGCTTCAGTCGTGTTCGACTCTGTGCGACCCCATAGACGGCAGCCCACCAGGCTCCTCCATCCCTGGGATTCTCCAGGCAAGAACACTGGAGTGGGTTGCCATTTCCTTCTCCAACGCATGAAAGGGAAAAGTGAAAGTGAAGTCGCTCGGTCATGTCCGACTCTTAGCGACCCCATGGACTGCAGCCTACCAGGCTCTTCTGTCCATGGGATTTTCCAGGCAAGAGTATATTCCAATACAAATCAATTTAAGAAGCAAAAAGTCTACCTTATTTGAGTTGTTAAGGACAAGGCCTCGCTTCTTTTACAAGCTCGCCTATCACATAGCTCCTTTTTGATTGACAAAAGAGTAAGTCTCAATACAAACATTCGCTGATTTTGATTTTTCTGTTAAGCTTTAATTCCCTCGTTTAGTTTTCACCTTGAAAAAATGGGCTGGCATAAGATAAACAAAATCTTGGTAAGAAAATATACAGGAAAAGGTCAGGGCCACTGTAGAATTTTGTACCTGGTGCGAAGGAGGGAAAGAGACAAGAAGGTTGCTGAAGCAGTTGGAACGGGGAATAGGGATGGTCAGTCAACCAATTGGCAATGAACAACGAAAAGGTCAGGCTACTTTGGAACATTACCACGTCCTTCACAGGCTAAAGTGAGCATTAAAATTCTGAAGCCTTCCTTGCTTCCCAAAGTTTAGCAAGAACAGAAAATGGCATCACACCAAGATGGTGATGATACTTAGGAATGATCTGGGGGGTAAATATGAGGTCACCCTTGGAGCACTGCCATCAATGCATCAGCCTCCTCACTGCTCCCCACCCACCACCCAATCCTGCCCCTCTCCCTCCATGCGTATCTGTGGGGCAGCTGCCTGATAAATCAGACAGAATTCTTCAAAAGGCCCCTGAGGGGCTGATAATCACAATAAATATTACAAGTTTGTCCTCACATAGACCTTTCTTCAGAAGGCCTTCTAGGCTAGCCAGTTTAATTGTTATGACTGCTCTTTTTTCTTCTCATATGGAATTGATGGAGCCCAGTGGCTTCCCAGAGGTCACCCAGCAGGACGAGTCCCCTACCATCCAGCCTAGAGAATCAATGATGTTGCAGAACAGAGCTCCCTAGGAGCCAACAAAAATATGTCAGTGGGTTTTACAAAGGGCTTTTTAATAAAACAGAAAAATCCATCTCTGTACCCAGTCATTTCAGTGAGCTGTGCTGTGTTATTTCAGCAGGCTCTCCTAACACCAAAATCAACCAAACAGGGAACTAAATGTTGTAGTGTTTATAGATGGATAGTCCTAAGTGATGATGACCTACGTTTTAAAAATAGAGAATTTTTATAGCAAGATCTACTTTATCAGTAACATTGATGTTAAGTTGCTTGCTCAGTCGTGTCCGACTCTTTGCAACCCCGTGGACTGTAGCCCACTAGGCTCCTCCGTCCATAGGATTCTCCAGGCAAGAATACTGGAGTGGGTTGCCATTTCCTTCTCCAGGGGATCTTCCCGACCCAGGGGTCAAACCCCAGGTCAATCAGTAACATTGAGCCCTTATCAATAGATGTGTACTCTCCTAACGCAGTGATTATCAACCAGGGACAGTTCTGCCCAGCAGGGGGCATTTGGCAATGTCTAGAGAATGTGTTGATTATCACAACTGTGGGAGGGGGCCAGGGCTGCTGCTAAACATCCTACAATGCCCAGGACAGCTCTCTACCGAAAAGAATTCTCTTATTAAGACATCAGCAGTGCGAAGACTGAGATACTGATGGCTTGAAAACAGATCAGAATTGAGAAACAAAGAGAAAGAAAGAAACTGGCTTGTAGAGTGTTAATACTCAGGGTTTCTTCCCCAAATTTGGACAGTGGGCACCTCCTCCACTCCCGTTGCCACTTGTGCACCAAACCCTCCAATTTCTAACACACCTATCTATATTTCTAGAGCTTAGGTACAAACTGTGGTGGCTTTGTTGGTTTTGTCTTAATGATTTAAAGGACATCATGCTGTATCTAATGTTTGGAGGTTTATTTTTTTACTCCAAACTATGTTGCTGAGATTTATCTACGTGTGTGGTCAGCTTCATTCCCTTCCTTTTTGACTGCTATATAATATTCCATTGTGTATATAGACTACAATTTATTTTGATGAATATTCAGGCTGTTTGCAGGTATTTGCTATTATGAGCAGCAGTACTGCAAACATCTTATATATAGCTCACACTGTGCCTATATGTTTTATAAGTATATACAGGTAGATGATAAAGAGGTATGCAGTTATATATACCCAGATATTAACAGTGATTATCTCTATTGATGTAGGATTATTAATGACTTTAATACCAGCATAATAAATATTTTCTTTTATTTATATTTTCTATTTCTTTCCACCATCAATTTTTTGTAATATAAAATGTTTTCTAAGAAATAGACTCAAAGACATAAGAAACTAAGATATGGTTACCAAAGGGGAAGGAGAGGAAGAAATAAACTGAGAGTCTTGGACTGACAAAATATACACTACTGTATTTAAAATGGGTAATCGACAAGGACCTACTGCATAGCACAAGGAAATTTGCTCAATAACTTAAGTAAAAAAGGAATCTGAAAAAGATCATATGTGTATAATTGAATCACTTTGCTGTACACCTGAAATTAACACAATATTGTTAATCAACTATACTCCAAAATAAAATAAAAAACTAAAAAAAATTTTTTTAATTGACAGCTGAAAAATCAGACAACGTATTTACAATAGTCAAACACAGCTTTCAGTTCCAGAGATGTCCAGAGAATACTGCACATTGTTTAAGAGTTCCTAGCATAAGGTTAATAGTATAGACACTGAGTTCAGACACCTCTGTGTTTAAATCCCTAGTCTATTTCCTACCATTTTTGCCTGCGTGACTTTCAACAAGGCATTTGCTCTACTTAGGCTTTATTTGAGGGGAAAGGTAAAAATTGGGGTAATTCTTATAAAAGTTCTATTTTTTAACTAGGTGAATTTTAATACCTAAGAGGAATTTCTTAATAATTAATATAGATAGTAGATAGAATACCTAGTAGACCACTTAGCCTTTAATAAACAATAATAAATCATAGTTATTTCTATTATTAGCTACTTCAAGGACTTCCATAGAATATCCATTTCTCTATGAGTTGCTACTCCCTACTTGTCTAACTAAACTAAGCAGATGATGATCAATTTTAAAATGCTTACATTAGCATAGTTTAGTTCTCATAAATGCAGATTTCCCTGCAGGAATAATACATTCTTTGTTATGATGCTGCCTAGAATAAATATTCTAATGATTCAACAAGGACATTAAATGTTTTTATTAGGGAAAAAAGCTAGAGTAATAAAGTCTATATGGTTTGATAAAAACATAAACATATGCATCCACTGAACAAAACAGAAAATTGACTAATAGATCCACATTTTGTAGTCAATTGATTTTCAACAAAGTTGCTAAGGAAACTTAATGGGGAAAAAATAATCTTTTTGAAAAGCAACCTTGCAACAATTGAGCTTCAGCTCTTATCTTCTAAATATATAATTTAAACACTCAAAATAGGTAACCAAATAGATAACTAACCAAAATAGATAACTAACCAAATACGAGAGCTAAAAATGCAAACCTTCTAGAAAAAGTTCAGA
>SJYC01061840.1:0-17010 GCA_006408675.1 Madoqua kirkii
AAGAAAGAAAGAAACTGGCTTGTAGAGTGTTAATACTCAGGGTTTCTTCCCCAAATTTGGACAGTGGGCACCTCCTCCACTCCCGTTGCCACTTGTGCACCAAACCCTCCAATTTCTAACACACCTATCTATATTTCTAGAGCTTAGGTACAAACTGTGGTGGCTTTGTTGGTTTTGTCTTAATGATTTAAAGGACATCATGCTGTATCTAATGTTTGGAGGTTTATTTTTTTACTCCAAACTATGTTGCTGAGATTTATCTACGTGTGTGGTCAGCTTCATTCCCTTCCTTTTTGACTGCTATATAATATTCCATTGTGTATATAGACTACAATTTATTTTGATGAATATTCAGGCTGTTTGCAGGTATTTGCTATTATGAGCAGCAGTACTGCAAACATCTTATATATAGCTCACACTGTGCCTATATGTTTTATAAGTATATACAGGTAGATAGATAAAGAGGTATGCAGTTATATATACCCAGATATTAACAGTGATTATCTCTATTGATGTAGGATTATTAATGACTTTAATACCAGCATAATAAATATTTTCTTTTATTTATATTTTCTATTTCTTTCCACCATCAATTTTTTGTAATATAAAATGTTTTCTAAGAAATAGACTCAAAGACATAAGAAACTAAGATATGGTTACCAAAGGGGAAGGAGAGGAAGAAATAAACTGAGAGTCTTGGACTGACAAAATATACACTACTGTATTTAAAATGGGTAATCGACAAGGACCTACTGCATAGCACAAGGAAATTTGCTCAATAACTTAAGTAAAAAAGGAATCTGAAAAAGATCATATGTGTATAATTGAATCACTTTGCTGTACATCTGAAATTAACACAATATTGTTAATCAACTATACTCCAAAATAAAATAAAAAACTAAAAAAAATTTTTTTAATTGACAGCTGAAAAATCAGACAACGTATTTACAATAGTCAAACACAGCTTTCAGTTCCAGAGATGTCCAGAGAATACTGCACATTGTTTAAGAGTTCCTAGCATAAGGTTAATAGTATAGACACTGAGTTCAGACACCTCTGTGTTTAAATCCCTAGTCTATTTCCTACCATTTTTGCCTGCGTGACTTTCAACAAGGCATTTGCTCTACTTAGGCTTTATTTGAGGGGAAAGGTAAAAATTGGGGTAATTCTTATAAAAGTTCTATTTTTTAACTAGGTGAATTTTAATACCTAAGAGGAATTTCTTAATAATTAATATAGATAGTAGATAGAATACCTAGTAGACCACTTAGCCTTTAATAAACAATAATAAATCATAGTTATTTCTATTATTAGCTACTTCAAGGACTTCCATAGAATATCCATTTCTCTATGAGTTGCTACTCCCTACTTGTCTAACTAAACTAAGCAGATGATGATCAATTTTAAAATGCTTACATTAGCATAGTTTAGTTCTCATAAATGCAGATTTCCCTGTAGGAATAATACATTCTTTGTTATGATGCTGCCTAGAATAAATATTCTAATGATTCAACAAGGACATTAAATGTTTTTATTAGGGAAAAAAGCTAGAGTAATAAAGTCTATATGGTTTGATAAAAACATAAACATATGCATCCACTGAACAAAACAGAAAATTGACTAATAGATCCACATTTTGTAGTCAATTGATTTTCAACAAAGTTGCTAAGGAAACTTAATGGAGAAAAAATAATCTTTTTGAAAAGCAACCTTGCAACAATTGAGCTTCAGCTCTTATCTTCGAAATATATAATTTAAACACTCAAAATAGGTAACTAACCAAATAGATAACTAACCAAAATAGATAACTAACCAAATACGAGAGCTAAAAATGCAAACCTTCTAGACAAAGTTCAGAGAAGGCCTTAGTGATTTGGGTTTGTAAACTGGTTCTTAAAACTTAAAAAGCATAAAGCATAAAATAAAATATTAACAATTCAGAAAAAGATGATGGCCACATCTAAATTAGCCCAAATTCCAAAGGTGCCCATATGATATATAAAGTCAAAAGTGGACAAATTAAACACAAACTAAACCTAACAAATTTAATGGTAAGATAGGCATCAAAAAAAGCCAAAGATCAACACTCTCTGCTTGTCAAGGTCATTATACATAATTAAAAAGTCAGCTCTATCCCATTAAAAATCCAGTTTCCTCGGAAGAAAAAAGGCTGCTTAGACTTGTTGCAAAAAAAAAAAAATGTAGGTAACTGATATAATGTGAAAGTATCAGGGGTCCCCAATCTCCAGAATCTAATACCTAAAGATCCAAGGTGGAGTTGATGTAACAATAATAGAAATAAAGTGTACAATACACTTGAATCATCCTGAAACCACCCCACCTCACCCCACCCTGGTCCATGTAAAAATTATCTTCCATGAAACTGGTCCCTGATGCCAAACAGTTTCGGAACTGCTGCTTTATATGATCAAAGAAATAAAAGACTGCTACTAACAATAAGAAATTAGTTTTTTAATCCTATCCACTCCAAAAAAACACACTGTAAACACTGTATCATCCTCAAGTCTGACCATTCGAGATTAAACCCGCTGATTATAAACCATAACCTATTTCCAGCCTACATGACCAGGTGATGGCTGAGGGGCAACACAGGTGTCTCTATGTAGTTACAATGCAGATAACAGTCACTTGCTCTGCTGGCCTACAGCTTCCCAGGCACAGAGAGCTGAAATGGAGGCTATGTCCTGCAATATTGACTATGGGAGAAAATACAGAAATGGTTCCATTTAACCAAGTCCCTCTCTTACTAAGCATGTGTTTTAGTCGTATCTGACTTTTTGCAACCCTATGGACTGTAGCCTGCCAGACTCCTCTATCCATGGAATTCTCCAGTCAAGAATACTGAAGTGAGAAGCCATTCCCTTCTCCAGGGGATCTTCCTGACCCAGGGATCAAAATGTGTCTCCCTCATTGCAGGCAGATTCTTTACTGCCTGAGCCACCAAGGAAGCCTCGCCTTCCTCCCCTAAAAAGCAACAGCACCCTTTTCCAAGTCTGCCAGAAAAAAAAAAAAAAAAAAGATGAAGTGTGTTGAATTGAATTAACTCCATCCTTTTTCTTCAATTTTCCATCTCATTTTTCCAGAGTGGGGAAGATCTCAATACTTACCCCGTGACATTTTTTTTTCCCTTTCTATAGCCCAGAGCCAACGTTCCCTGCCATGTGCAGTGGTAGGAATTGTGATCTGAACTCGTACCAGCAATGTCATATTAAAACGAAGAGGTGTGAGCGAATGCAGAAAAGAAAAGAGGGGAACAGCAGTGTGACTAACAATAGCAACGATTCATCTCTAAAGCCCTCAACGTTCTTCCTTCAAAGGAAATGCCAGTCCTGCTAGAAACCAGAAACTATAAAGAGTGTATGCTCCTGTCAGATACGCTTCTTTTGCCATTGGCAAGAAAAATAGGCGGCAGGGTTCCGGCTCACGCTGCTGCGTGCGGTGACCCAACCATGCATACAGACACATGCAGAAAGACAGATCTGCAGGCTGGAGCGACACTAGACGTAGAGAAGCTCGCGGTGTTTGCTAGAGGTCTTAAGGGGATCTTCTGTTTCATTCCGTAGTAATGCCCTTTTTGTTGACAAAAGTAAATTGATGATAGTCAAGAGGGAAGCATTTGGTGGAAAAAATTCTGTTGACCCTTCTCAGATTGAATTTGACCACAGCACAGGATACCAGCAGTTGCAGAAATGATAGATTATTGTAATGACTGCCAGAACGGCCTTCTGGCATGTTTAAATGGCAATAAATTTCACCAGGAAGAAGGCAATTTTACTACTTTAGAGCAGTAAGGAAACACGGTGTTCAAGGTGTAAATAAATTGTGGGTCATTAACAGCCGGCATATTCTGTCCGTGGCGCAGGTCTCAATCAGTGGCTATTCATATTTAATTTAATTACATGGATTTACTCAGCCAATTATACTTTCTGGTTCCAGGTCACAGACTTCACAGGCTGACAATTTTGCTCTTTTCCTGTCTCCCTTATGTCTATAAACACAGCCCTGGTTTCTCCCTTGTTTTTCTTCCGTGGATACATAAATACGATCTGGGTAGCTCAATAATGCTAGCTCACTGAATAGCCTACTGAGATGATTAAATTAGAGACTGATCGGCTTTGCGGTCTTTTCCTTGGCTCCAAAATCCTCTCTATCCCTCGCTCATTAATCTGGCTCGGTCCGTCACTGAACTCTGCCATTGCAGGAGGAGGCGGGAGAGAGAGATGTGCGATGGAGTTTGACATTTCCTCAAAAATGATTGTATTAAAACCCACTTACATTTATAGTTCCATCTCATTTGAGAATGTTAATAAGTGGCAATTTCATCAAGAGAAAGGTATTTGGATCTAATCAAGTCAAAGGCTTGCTCACCTTGGTATAGACTGTGCTTCTCAAGCATCACTTTAATAGTCATTTTTAAACACAGTTTTAGCTGACAATTAACAAGGTTCGTTAATAACAATCTGCTTATAGGCTGTTTAAAACATCTGGGCTCCATCTACAGTATCAGTTTCAGGCCACGCTCAGCTCACTTCACGCTCCTGTCGGCTCTGATCTGAGGAGCAAACTCCCAGAGACACACTCCAGATGAGGCAGGTCGATACCATACTGGACAGAACCAAATTAGGGTTAAGCTTGGGCTGGCCAGGGCTTCCCTGGAGGCTCAGATGGTGAAGAATCCGCCTGCAATGCAGGAGACACAGGTTTGATCCCCGGGTTGGGAAGATTCCCTGGAAGAGGGAATGACAAACCCACTTCAGTATTCTTGCCTGGAGAATTCCATGGACAGAAGAGCCTGGTGGGATACAGTCCAAGGGGTTGCAAAGACTGTGACATGCCTGAGTGACTAACACACACTTTGGGTTGGCTGAACAAACATCATCCCTCCAAAAGCCTGACTCTCATCTTCTATTGAGTACAATGTGATTGTCCCTTCTCAGTATGACTGAAATGACAGTCCAGGTGATTAGTCCCGAGTCTCACTGTTATATCTGAAACCATGCACTCTGCTGAGTTTGTGCTTTCTGGAATTTTACTGAAACCACTTGGAAAGCTTTTCTGTTCCTATAATCTTATAAACTACTGGGAACATACCAGTATCCCCAAGTAACTTGAGACCAAGAGCATCATCTTGTTTATCTCAGACCATCCCTGGAAACTTCTGAAACTCTGGACGGCTCACATGTGCTGCGGAGGGTATAGCGGTGCTTACCGCAACAAATGACCCACCAATGCAAGGATAATGTGATTGCCGTCCCAGGTGGAGAGGGAGGACAAAAGACAAGAGATTAAATAAAGCAAACCACCGACTGAAGCTTAAGCAGGCAAAATCTGAGGCAGGCAGCTGAAGAGCTATGAAGTTCATAGCCAGAGAAAAGAATCATGACTTGTAGAAGTTGAAAGAACTGAAAACTTGATCTATTGTCTTATTTTACCCATGAGGAAGTGGAGACGCCAAAATCTGAGTGGTGTGCTGAAGGCCAACAGTTTGGTAACAAAATAGGACTTGAACAAGGACTTCTAGATTCCTAATTCCACATCTTCAGCGAAAAGGAAGAGAGACCCACCAGAACTGCTCGGGGATCTGCTGACTTCAGAAGCAGCTGCAACCTGGGGCAGCAGGAGCCTGAGAAAGCCTGCAGGTGTCCTCAGCTCACCCTTGAGCGTGAGGTTCTGTGCTCACAACTCCTGAAAACAAAGGTCCAGTGTGTTTGGGCGGCAGGGGTGGGAATGCACAGTTTTGCAAATCCAAACATCGTTTCCAAGGCCAGGGCTCATTTCTGTCATTATTGCTAGAGAGATAAAGAAGATGCTAGGGCAGCCAGGGTATTTTTAGCCCAAGGGGCAAGGTTATCTGGCTCTAGCTGAGATAAATGTGAAGGGTCAGCACCTTGCCAGTTTTCACTGCAGTAGGTCAAGTTGACCCCATGCAAGGAAGATGGAATTTTTATAGAAGCTGTCGACATTTAAAAGCACATAGTCACGTGGAGTGATAAGTCAAGCCTCCTGTGTTTTTAATGGACTTGCCTCCCAGCCCCACTGCCCCAGATGACGATAGCCTTATCTGTTGTGCTCAGCTAGGTCCATCCCCAGGCAGGCAGGCCAAGGGGGAGTCAGACTGTGCTTCCTTTGTTTACCATCTCTGGCTAAACTAATTGTAGGTTAGTGAAACATGGGGGTAATCATGATCATGGGGGAAGGTAATGGTGCTGCTGAAGATGATAATGTTGCTGATGTCAGCATCTGTGGTGGATGCGGACAGCCTTCTCTACTAACTGATGGGTGCTAAACTATTAAAGCAAATAGCCTGAGATAAGATGTAAATGAAAGAACTTGAGTCAATATATGACTGTTTGCTTCACCTTGTGAATAAATATGGTGGCCTCAGGACCAAAAAAGTTCATTTTCTTTCTGTTTGACTTCTACCTGGTTGGCTTTATGATTTGCTTATCCTTCAGGTTGATCAGCTATAATTAGCATGTCTTTCTAACAAAGATTAATAACTCTTCAAGTCAACAAAGGGCAATTAGATGTAGGGTATATTGTACCGCTACAGTAGGAAAGAGATTTATTTATTTGATCTTGTGCTGTTTGTCATATGTATGGTGTCACAGACTCCCCATCTATGCCACCGCAATGAAGGGGAAAAACCAGTTCATTGGAGTGTAGGTAAAAGACCTTTTCGTTTAAAGCTAATTGCCCTTATAAAATGCTTCCGAAAAAGGGTTGTTTTGAATTAACTCTATGAAGATAACATCTACTAAGTAATTAGCACATGCAGGAGGCTGTGCCATGTGCTTTATGTGCATTTTATATAATTTCTACATTTGTAAGAGGCATGGAAAAACTGCTTTTTGCTCCGTCAATGTCCATTCTCCCTTTGTTCTCAGCAATAGAACCCTAAGTTTATTTATGATGACAATAGGGCCAACTGAAAAGATATTTTTCAGCTTCCTTTATAAATAGGAAGGCTATGAGAATGATTTCTAACCAATAAGATTTAGGTATAAACATCATTAGGGGTTTCAGAGATAGTTTCTTTAAAAAGACAATCACCGGGGACTTTCTGGAGGTTCAGTGGCTATGAACCCCTTTCTAATGTAGAGGACATGGGTTCAATCCCTGGTTGGGAAATTAAGATCCCACATGCCTTGGAGCAATGAGCCTGTGTGCGACAGTTACTGAGCCCATGTGCTCTGAAGATCGCACACCCCACTGAAGGGCCTGTATGCCTCAACTAAGACCTCACATAGCCAAAAATAAATAAAATACGTGAGTTTTCTTTTTAAGTCATCACCACTTTTGTCCTTTCCATATTTCCACCTGCTATCTGTCTGAAAAACAGATATGATTGGTGCAGCTCCAGAAGTCATTCTTAAAATTTATTTTTAATTGGAAGACAACTGCTTTACAATGTGGTGTTGGTTTCTGCCATACCATAAAAAGGAACAAATTTGTGTCAGTTGGACTGAGCTAGATAAACCTAGAGCTTGTTATACTGAGTGAAGTAAGTCGGGGAGAGAACAAATATTGTATATTAAGGCACATATGTAGGATCTAGAACAGTGGTACTGCTGAACCTGTTTGCAGTCCAGCAGCAGCTGTGAACCATGCATCAGGAATGTCGAAAGAAAACAGACGGAGGCTAGGTCGTTCTGTTGACGTCTCTTACACAGATAGAAACAAAGTGCCATCTTTCTTAAACTACAGGTCTTTTGGATTTTCTATTACATGTAGCTCAACCTGACCCTAGTATGGCCTGGCCTATGTGCTCGATGGTGTCTGACTCTTTGTGACCCTGTGGACTGTGAACAGGTAAGCTCCTCTGTCCATGGAATTCTCCAGACAAGAATATTAAAGTGGGTGGCCATTTCCTGCTCCAGGGGATCTTCTCAACCCAGGGACTGAACCCATGTTTCCTAATCTTAGCATAATATATAAGTATTATTACCATTCCTAGAAACGCAGACTATACATGAAGTGGCATATCACCTGAAGGTGGGCTGTGATGGGTGTGTACACTAGAAATGCTAGAGCAACCATTAAAATAACAAAGCAAACCATTATACCTAATAGACCAGCAAAGGGGACAAAACAGAATCTTTAAAAGTGCTTAAGAAAAGAAAGAAAGTGAAGTCGCTCAGTCGTGTCCGACTCTTCGGCGACCCCATGGACTGTAGTCTACCAGTTTTCACCATCCATTGGATTTTCCAGACAAGAATATTGGAGTGATATGCCATTCAGTTCAGTTTAGTTCAGCCGCTCAGGCATGTCTGACTCTTTGCAACCCCATGAATCACAGCACGCCAGGCCTCCCTGTTCATCACCATCTCTCGGAGTTCACTCAAACTCATGTACATCGAGTCCTTGATGCCATCCAGCCATCTCATCCTCAGTCGTCCCCTTCTCCTCCTGCCCCCAATCCCTCCCAGCATCAGAGTCTTTTCCAGTGAGTCAACTCTTCACATGAGGTGGCCAAAGTACTGGAGTTTCAGCTTTAGCATTGTTCCTTCCAAAGAAATCCCAAGGCTGATCTCCTTCAGAATGGACTGGTTGGATCTCCTTGCAGTCCAAGGGACTCTCAAGAGTCTTCTCCAATACCACAGTTCAAAAGCATCAATTCTTCGGCTCTCAGCCTTCTTCACAGTCCAATTCTCACATCCATACATGACCACAGGAAAAACCATAGCCTTGACTAGACGGACCTTAGTCGGAAAAGTAATGTCTCTGCTTTTGAATATACTATCTAAGTTGGTCATAACTTTTCTTCCAAACCATTTCTGTCCTTTATCGAGCCCATCTTTGCATGAAATGTTCCCTTGGTATCTCTCATTTTCTTGAAGAGATCTCTAGTCTTTCCCATTCTGTTCTTTTCCTCTATTTCTTTGCATTGATCGCTGAAGAAGGCTTTCTTATCTCTTCTTGCTATCCTTTGGAACTCCGCATTCAGATGCTTATATCTTTCCTTTTCTCCTTTGCTTTTTGCCTCTCTTCTTTTCACAGCTATTTGTAAGGCCTCCCCAGACAGCCATTTTGCTTTGTTGCATTTCTTTTCCATGGGGATGGTCTTGATCCCTGTCTCCTGTACAATGTCATGAACCTCATTCCATAGTTCATCAGGCACTCATCTATCAGATCTAGACCCTTAAATCTATTTCTCACTTCCACTGTAGAATCATAAGTGGTTTTCCCTACTTTCTTCAATTTGAGTCTGAATTTGGTAATAAGGAGTTAATGATCTGAGCCACAGTCAGCTCCTGGTCTTGTTTTTGTTGACTGTATAGAGCTTCTCCATCTTTGGCTGCATAGAATATAATCAACCTGATTTCAGTGTTGACCATCTGGTGCTGTCCATGTGTAGAGTCTTAAGCCAAGTTAAATCAGAAAAAGAAGGAAAAAGGGAACAGCACAGGAGAAACAAAATACATAGCAAAATGGTGGACTTTAAATGAATCAATCAATAATCACACAAAATATAAACAGTCCAAATACTGCAGGGATTATCAACTTGGATTAGAAAAGACCTCTCCCTGAGGTCTTTTTTTAAGTATTAGTATCAGCAACATCACTATCGTCTTATTGTTATGTTGTATCAATTAGTCTTCACAACCTTCCCATGGGCTTGGGACTCTAATTATTCCCATTTCACGGATAAGAAAAATGGAACCCAAGTGTAAACTTTGTCCAAAAACACAAGACAAGACCGTGGTCGGGGCAGGATTTGAATCAGGCAGTGTAACCTCTGTACCTGTACTCGAGCTCCTTGTCTATCAGTCATTCATACATGAAATAAATATTTACTGTCTTCCGTGTGCCAGACTCCATTGAGGAGGGCACTGAGCACTAGGCGGGAGGCAGGATGCACCCGGAAACACAGGAGAAAGCAGAGGGATGGGGTAGGAATGTGGACGGAGATAGAGAGATGGAGGGACAGAGTGATCTCAGGTTCACTGATGGGAAAACTTGGAATTCCCCACAGGATTCAGCTTCTGCTGTTGCCATGGGTACCGCCCCTTCCGGTGTAGCCTCTGGAGTCTGACTGAGCTGGCTCCATCACTTATAACATGGGGCAAAGGGATCTGTTCGTCTCTGAGTTTCCCACCTAAAATGTCAACTCTTACAGCCTCATAAAATTAAACAGCTGGGAGAATTAACAAGTTGAGTCCATGCAGGAAGAGCACGAAAACTCTTTTCCCCCCAAACAACTTAGGGAAATTTTGGTTCCTACAGCCCAGCTGGTTAATGATCTGGAAGGCTTCTTTGAATCAGGCTAATCCGAAGACTGAAGAAAAGAATTTCCTCCTGCGGCTTTCTCCTGGAGAAAAAGGGAATAATGTGCAGCTCCCCAAAGACTTCTTAAAAGACAGATCAAAACTGTTTGAGCAGGGGATGATCCTTTTAAAATGGAAACCTCAGGTCGCCCTGGTCTAAACCCATCCTCAGGCCAAATACTTTCCCCCAGGCAGCTATTTAGAATTACTGTAATAGTTGTCTTTGGTTGACTGACCTGAGGAGCCAGGAGCTATGAGCACATTCATTTAAAATTAAAAGGAAAAAAAGTCCAGAAATCCTTGCTGAACTACTGGTACCAAAAGACTTAAAATCGAGCTCAATTAAATTTCATATCGAGTTCCATTCCATCTCAGCCTTAAACTTATGTTTTATTCATTTATTATTTATATCAATAATTATTTTTATATTCACTACTTTTATTTCTATTTATTGTTTATTTATAGCTTACTCATCATGCAATATTAACAAGGCTCTAACACAGGCCCTGATGGAAAGGTGGACTCCTTTTTCATTTACCTTTATAAATATTTCAAATCAGTAGCCAAAATGCACAATTCTTCCATTTTTACATAAGCTCCTTGATGTGCTAGGTTATGAAGTACTACAAATTCTTTGCTATAGGCCCCCAAAGAAGTGCTTATTATAACTGCCCCCAAACTTTTTTGCATTTAAGAAAATGCTTATCCATAGAAATGATGTCATTGGCTATACAGCAACTGAGAGCAGCCTCCCCAAGCAAGCTAGAGGACGTATGGCTGATGTCTTAGAATAAACCACTGAGTCACAGGACAAGCAGAGGAAGCTACTGTCCCACTAATTTAGAAAGTTTGATTTTTATTTATCTCTGTGATGACTTTAAATCTGATTTAACAATATACATAATCACGGTAATCACAAGCACTATACAGATGGCAAATTCCAGCCACTACAAGAACAGATGATTACTGAACAGTGTATTACATTGCATTTCATTTTACAAAAATGATCTGTGCCCTTGCCTCTGCTCCTAGAAAGTGAATTTCTTTATGCATATTTCAGAATATGCATAGTTGTTCTTTGCATGAATGAGTCTGGTTAACTAATCAAAGATTCAGTAACTGACAATGGAGTTAAATGTATAAAAACATATATTGGGGGTGGATTAGAACCATACAAAGGTTTCTTCTACTCAAAACTACCTATAAAGAACTGATCCATCCTTCAGCTAATGGCAAATACCCTAAAACTCTGTACTTGATCATTCTTTAGTAACAACATCAGAGCCCACAGTATATATGGGCTTTCCTGATAGCTTAGTTGGTAAAGAATCCTTCCTGCAATGCAGGAGACGCTGATTTGATTCCTGGGTTGGGAAGCTCCCTGGAGAAGGGATAGGCTACCCACGCCAGTATTCTTGGGCTTCCCTGAGGCTCAGCTGGTAAAAAATCCTTCTGCAATGCAGGAGACCTGGGCTTGATCCCAGGGCTGGAAGAGCCCCTGGAGAAGAGAAAGACTACCCACTCCAGTATTCTAGCCTGGAGAATTCCATGGACTGTATAGTCCATGGGGTTGCAAAAAATTGGATGCAACTGAGTGACTTTCACTTTCACCACGTGTGTGGCCTATTGCCGGGTGCACTGCGTTTCCATAAATATTGCTGTCTACACTTAAGGATATCCCTAGGAAGTAGATTTCCACCACCACCCCCCCACCACCCCACCACCGCTGTTTTCACAAAAGAAAACTGCATTTTCCTTTACAAGTTTTACCCTTTTTTACTAAGATGTTTGTTGTGCTTGATAAATAAGCAACAGAAATGACAACTCAAAGTTTCCAACAGTCCACGTTAGTTGTGTATTCCCTTGTTCCTAGGAGAAATTACAGTATATGCTCCCATTTCAGAGGCAGGATCTGTTTGAGGTGTGTATTCATATTTCCACACTGTACTATGATTTTGGTCCGTGAATGGGGGAATTATTTCATTCGTACTACTAGCACCACCCCTCCTTACTAGGTCTCTTGTTTAAGCTTCTCCATCCTCTGACTTTTCACATAAGGAACAGACATGTTCCCTTAGGGAACAGAAACATAAACTGGAAAAAGTCAAAACCCACATCCATCCTTTTCTGTTATTTTTCACTGGTTTCACAATAGTCTCACAACTTTGTTGAACTTTTTGGAATCCACCTGGTTCATATAAAAAAAAAATTCATCCTAACTGGCATATTCAGTCATTACAATTGTCTAGTGTTCTATTCTCAAAATAGTTCTGTTTAAAATTGCTTTGAGGAATTTAACCAGGAGTTTAGGAAGGTAACTTTACAAACAACTATGGTCTGATGATTATTCTGGATAACCGTTACTGACTACAGTATCTGCCACAGGCAAGCACTTAGTACATATTTTTTGAATGAAGGAATATTCTATGAGCAGTGATTCTAAATATCCCCTGCCAAGGCTGTCTTCCCGATTATCACTAATCCGGACAAATTCCAATCATAGTCCTATTACATGGCCCCTAAATTGGCACACAACTAGAAAAATGTCATTGCTTGAAAGGCTAAGAGGGGCCTGGCCAGCCAGACACACCACGTGAGTGTGCCCAGGATCACAGACGGCTCACCCTTTGGGATGAGAATAAGAAAAGAGGTTAGGAAATATATTCCCCATTTCATGGATGGTGACCCAGAACTTTTTTTTATCACAAATCCCTGAGGACAAGCATTAATTAAAAAGATCATTGCAGAAAAGCTTTGAGAAGAAAACACTGAAACTAGCTACAGGGAATAAACATCACCAACTCTTTTGTATTGTTTGACCCAAAGTGATTTTTCCCTCTTACGTAACAATTGTCTATAAACCGATAAAAAAAAAAAAAAGAAAGAAACTAAGGATGGTGCTAAGGACAAGACAGCGTGTAAAATTTTATTCTACATTTATCCTTTTTTTTGCAACCTTGCAAAATGGGTATTTTTTAAGTTAATTTTTATTGGAGTGTATTTGCTTTACAATGTTGTGTTAGTTTTTACTATATAGCAAAGTGAATCAGCTATACACGTACATTTAGCCTCTCCTTTTTGGATTTCCTCTCCATTTAGGTCACCACGGAACACTGAATAGAGTTCCTTGTGCTCTACAGTGTGTTTTCACTGCTTATCTATTTCACACATAGTCCCAATATGTATTATGTGTCAATCCCAATCTTCCAATTCATCTCACCCTCTTCCTTGGCATTCATCCTTAGCACACACAGTCTCTTAGAATTAACACTTCAAATCATTGGAATTTAAATAAACTGTGGCCTGATGTGTTTCCTTCAAGCTGTCAACCTCTTAATAACTGGCCTTGCCTACTGACAGACAAATATGGAGGAGAACAGGAGGCATTATTTTATTTGCAAAGCATCCACTCCCTGTCATATGCTCCATCCCAAATAATATACTTCCAAGAGTTGATTCCATTTCTAAGTTGTACTGTGTAGACCTATAAACACTGATTTATTCTCTTCTCTCTAATGACAAAAGCTAAATTAGTCTAAAAATTATGAGTATTGCATTTGTAAGTACTCCTGTGTTATAACTATCCCATCTCTTTAATCAATTTGCCATTCCAAAGTGGAAAATGATTTAGGAAAAGCTGTCAAACAGGAGAGAAAGAAAATCTAATCTGGATAAGTTATTAAGAAAACTGCTTCTTTGAGTCTTTAACATTTAAACTGTCTGCAGAGATTTAGAAATAAAGGTGACGGGAGGGCAGCAGGGTTGGGGCAAGAGGGGAGGGTGGGGGCTGGAAAGGGGGACGAACTGGTACCAGCGGCATTATCCAACCCCGGGACAAATGGAAAAGAAGAACAAGCAACAGAGACAGGTGGCAAAAAGAACAAGTATGAGACACAGACATGAATCCGGGAGGAGACAAAGGGAAACATGAAAGGCAGAGGGAAAGGAAAAGAGAAGCCAGAGGGGTCATGGAAAGAGAGACGGAGAGCAGAGTGTGCCCGTGGGGAAGAACGGGAAGAAGAGAAAGTCAGGGACAAGAACGGCTCCTCCATCATCAGCGCTGCCTTCTTCATCTTCGTCTTTTTTTTTTCAGATGGCACACTGACAGAAGATTAATTCAAGTCAGCTGCTGAAAATAATTATTGCATTATGGGAGCAGTAATCATTATTTAGAACATGATTAAATATGTCTGCACCTATTGACTCTGCCTATGATTTATGTATTTGTTTAGTCAATAGTCTAATGTAAATGATGTAATTAATTATAGATGGTGGTGTCAGGTCATTGGTGAAAACAATCTGAGGAGAACAAGGGCTCTGTTTTTTTCATGACAGATGCAGAGAAGGGAGGGGGTGGGCTGAGTTGAGGGAATTCCAGGGGAACTTTTTCACGTGTGAATGGCGGCTGGGAGCTCGATTTGCATGTTGTCTTTCTCTTACGACAGAATGACATCTGTTTGTTTCCAAGGCAAACCATTCAATATCATAGAAATCCAAGTCTATGCCTTGACCAGTAATACTGAAGAAGTTGAAGTTGAATGGTTCTATGAAAACCTACAAGACTTTCTAGAACTAACACCCCAAAAAGATGTACTTTTCATTATAGGGGACTGGAATACAAAGCTAGGAAGTCAAGAAACACCTGGGGTAACAGGCAAATTTGGCCTGGAGTATGGAATGAAGCAGGACAAAGACTAATAGAGTTTTGCCAAGAGTGCAGTCATCATAGCAAACACCTTCTTCCAACAACACAAGAGAACTCTACACATGGCCATCACCAGATGGTCGACACCGAAATCAGATTGATTATATTCTTTTCAGCCAAAGATGGAGAAGCTCTATACAGTCAGCAAAATCAAGAGTGGGAGCTGACTATGGCTCAGATCATGAACTCCTTATTGCCAAATTCAGACTTAAATTGAAGAAAGTAGGGAAAATCTCTAGACCATTCAGGTATGACCTAAATCAAATCCCTTGTGATTATGCTGTGGAAGTGAGAAATAGTTTTAAGGGACTAGATCTGATAGAGTGCCTGATGGACTATGGATGGAGGTTTGTGACATTGTACAGGAGACAAGGATCAAGACCATCCTTAAGAAAAAAAAAAATCCAAAAAGCAAAATGGTTGTCTGAGGAGGCCTTACAAATAGCTGTGAAAAGAATAGAAGCAAAAAGCAAAGGAGAAAAGCAAGATATACCTACTTGAATGCAGAGTTCTAAGGAATGGCAAGCAGAGATAAGAAAGACTTCCTTAGTGATCAGTGCAAAGAAATAGAGAAAAACAATAGAATGGGAAGACTAGAGATCTCTTCAAGAAAATTAGAGATACCAAGGGAACATTTCATGCAAAGATGGGCTCCTGTCTCTTATACACATCTGCCATGAGATATGTTGGCAGCCCTACTATTATAAAAAGTCTGTAAATATTACAGTCAAAATTCTAGAATAGAATGGTTAAAAGGTTCATATATTTTAAAATGCGGTTGGCAGGAACGTTGCATATTCTTTAAGTTTGGCTGCTGGTCGAGGCATCTGAACCAGCAGAAATCCCCCATCATCCCCGGAGACGCACAGAGCACATACTGAACTACCTAATGAGATCAGAAAATACTGACTGTGTTGTCAGCAACAGAAGACTGGCTTGAGCTCTGGACACCAGAATATTCAAAAACACTCTCTGAGGAGCGAAATCTGTTAAGTGGAGTGTGGGCCTGGTCACTGTCTCCAGGGCCTCCCACTTCACCCCCGAATGCTCCCCGCCCCCGAACATTTACAGGGTGTGTGAAGTCTGTTTTCCGCAGGAACACAGCCTCTCTCCTGGACAAAGGAAAGCTCATAATGGGAGGCTTGTCAAGATTTTCTTTATGTGTGAAAACAAGTGAGATTCACCAAAACAAAGAATGTTCCCCCTCTAATTAGGCCTTATTTGCTAAAATATCTGCAAAGCCGTGGACTTTGTTTTTCTCCTAATTGGCAGCCTTCAGACATGCTTGCCGTAGGAATCTCCATCACTGCATGGGGAGCTGGCTGCCTGTTGCATTGTTGCTTCGTGTCGGTCAGGAGCAATGCCAAGACTCAGGGAACCCAGGCACCTTCTCCCTCACGGTCGTGGGGTCATCACTGTGAGCACAAACCCAACCAGGCAGAGGGATCTTCAGAACCGTACATGATCTCCGGGTAGGCCAGGCTTCAAGGTACATTTTGCGGCATACAGACAGGGCACAACTCCTCTATTATTCTTACATGTAACGTATTTACTTCAAAAGGTAATGAAAATGTTAAAATAAACTCATAATGATCTCAGGTGGCCTCTGCCTACAGCAGCTTGAAGCAAGGCTTTGGTTCCCAGTCAGAGGTTGAGTATCAGGTCGTGGTGGTGAGAATACTGAATTTTGGCCACTAGATCAGTGGTCAGTGACAAGGCCCTGGCCCTTCAGCTTTGCAGAAAAGAATTCCCACAAAGATGCAAAGTAGTGAAACCAGTAAAGTTTCACTACTTTACTGAAGAAAAGACTACAGTACCTATGGATAGACACACGGGTGGGCTTGGTGAGAAAGAGTCACACCCTCGTGGCAGTTTTGAGACAGGAATCTGAGTTCTTGTCCATGGAGCCGAAGAATGGAATCCACAAACATGCAAACACTCAGGGCAGCAAGTGAATAGGATTTACTAAAGAGGAGGAAAAGATATGCAAAAACCAAAATGGCTGTCTGAGGAAGC
>SJYC01061841.1:0-18294 GCA_006408675.1 Madoqua kirkii
CAACTATGGTCTGATGATTATTCTGGATAACCGTTACTGACTACAGTATCTGCCACAGGCAAGCACTTAGTACATATTTTTTGAATGAAGGAATATTCTATGAGCAGTGATTCTAAATATCCCCTGCCAAGGCTGTCTTCCCGATTATCACTAATCCGGACAAATTCCAATCATAGTCCTATTACATGGCCCCTAAATTGGCACACAACTAGAGAAAATGTCATTGCTTGAAAGGCTAAGAGGGGCCTGGCCAGCCAGACACACCACGTGAGTGTGCCCAGGATCACAGACGGCTCACCCTTTGGGATGAGAGTAAGAAAAGAGGTTAGGAAATATATTCCCCATTTCATGGATGGTGACCCAGAACTTTTTTTTATCACAAATCCCTGAGGACAAGCATTAATTAAAAAGATCATTGCAGAAAAGCTTTGAGAAGAAAACACTGAAACTAGCTACAGGGAATAAACATCACCAACTCTTTTGTATTGTTTGACCCAAAGTGATTTTTCCCTCTTACGTAACAATTGTCTATAAACCGATAAAAAAAAAAAAAAGAAAGAAACTAAGGATGGTGCTAAGGACAAGACAGCGTGTAAAATTTTATTCTACATTTATCCTTTTTTTTGCAACCTTGCAAAATGGGTATTTTTTAAGTTAATTTTTATTGGAGTGTATTTGCTTTACAATGTTGTGTTAGTTTTTACTATATAGCAAAGTGAATCAGCTATACACGTACATTTAGCCTCTCCTTTTTGGATTTCCTCTCCATTTAGGTCACCACGGAACACTGAATAGAGTTCCTTGTGCTCTACAGTGTGTTTTCACTGCTTATCTATTTCACACATAGTCCCAATATGTATTATGTGTCAATCCCAATCTTCCAATTCATCTCACCCTCTTCCTTGGCATTCATCCTTAGCACACACAGTCTCTTAGAATTAACACTTCAAATCATTGGAATTTAAATAAACTGTGGCCTGATGTGTTTCCTTCAAGCTGTCAACCTCTTAATAACTGGCCTTGCCTACTGACAGACAAATATGGAGGAGAACAGGAGGCATTATTTTATTTGCAAAGCATCCACTCCCTGTCATATGCTCCATCCCAAATAATATACTTCCAAGAGTTGATTCCATTTCTAAGTTGTACTGTGTAGACCTATAAACACTGATTTATTCTCTTCTCTCTAATGACAAAAGCTAAATTAGTCTAAAAATTATGAGTATTGCATTTGTAGAGTACTCCTGTGTTATAACTATCCCATCTCTTTAATCAATTTGCCATTCCAAAGTGGAAAATGATTTAGGAAAAGCTGTCAAACAGGAGAGAAAGAAAATCTAATCTGGATAAGTTATTAAGAAAACTGCTTCTTTGAGTCTTTAACATTTAAACTGTCTGCAGAGATTTAGAAATAAAGGTGACGGGAGGGCAGCAGGGTTGGGGCAAGAGGGGAGGGTGGGGGCTGGAAAGGGGGACGAACTGGTACCAGCGGCATTATCCAACCCCGGGACAAATGGAAAAGAAGAACAAGCAACAGAGACAGGTGGCAAAAAGAACAAGTATGAGACACAGACATGAATCCGGGAGGAGACAAAGGGAAACATGAAAGGCAGAGGGAAAGGAAAAGAGAAGCCAGAGGGGTCATGGAAAGAGAGACGGAGAGCAGAGTGTGCCCGTGGGGAAGAACGGGAAGAAGAGAAAGTCAGGGACAAGAACGGCTCCTCCATCATCAGCGCTGCCTTCTTCATCTTCGTCTTTTTTTTTTCAGATGGCACACTGACAGAAGATTAATTCAAGTCAGCTGCTGAAAATAATTATTGCATTATGGGAGCAGTAATCATTATTTAGAACATGATTAAATATGTCTGCACCTATTGACTCTGCCTATGATTTATGTATTTGTTTAGTCAATAGTCTAATGTAAATGATGTAATTAATTATAGATGGTGGTGTCAGGTCATTGGTGAAAACAATCTGAGGAGAACAAGGGCTCTGTTTTTTTCATGACAGATGCAGAGAAGGGAGGGGGTGGGCTGAGTTGAGGGAATTCCAGGGGAACTTTTTCACGTGTGAATGGCGGCTGGGAGCTCGATTTGCATGTTGTCTTTCTCTTGTTCAGCCTTCGTTTAGAAATTGAAATAACTTGTTAAGCAAAGGGGAAGGAAGCACATGATTGCCAAGAGGACACCTGGGATTTGAGCGGGTGAGGAGGTGAAGAACCAGCTGCTCCCTAACACAGGGGAGCGTGGCACCATCATTTACCGCTTCATAAAATTAAATGTTTTCCAAATTAAATCAGTAGGCAGCATGCAGGAGGCCTACTATCTCTAATAACAATTTTTCAATCAATATGAGGGGCCTTGCCCATAGATCTGAAATGGAGGAAGTGAGCGTGGGTTGGCGCAAGGGTGCTGGGGGAGGGCCCAGGAGAGGAGGAAAGAAGGTTTGAGCCTTGAGCTTTCCATCACACCCGAGGTTTAAAAAAATATATAGATATATATGCATGGGGGATTCGCCATCACTGTGAGTCTATTCCCCGTAGATTTTTCTCTTAACTGATAATTCGGTCAGTCACATTCCTCAGAGGGAGGTCATAGGTCACCCCAGCCCCTGTCAGGCCTCAGAGAAACCATTTCCATTTTAATGCCACAGCTATAATCTATCAAAGATGTGATGTACAAGATACAATGAATTTAAGTGGTCTTCATATATCACTGAGCTTTCATGCTTCCTCCTGGGTAATAGTCTGAATTACTCTCCCTACCTCACAATCTGTCACCCCCAGTGAAATAACTGCCATGCTGGTGTTAATGGCAGATTTGTCCAAATTGGGGCCACAGTAGCCAAAGTCATTCTCCATCATAAACTTTAGCATTCAGTGCTTAGCCTGGAAAGGGCCCGGAGCTTAAAATTCTTCTGTAAATAATTCTGTAGAGAGGCTTTGCTCATGTTTTTATTTATAAGGGCTAAAATAAATCTAGCTGGGGCTGCACACAGCCTGCCTGCTCCATTTTTCTGTATCTAGTCCTCCAGCCCTCTCTCTCTCTCCAGCCCATCTAATCTGACCTGTCACTTGTCCCAGAAAGGTATCTAATAGACACAGGTCTCTTCCTTAGACAATAAACACAGCAGAGTTCAGAAGACTCAGCTCATAGTTAGTGACCTTCTCCTCAACTCAACTGTTAACCCTTGTTATTTTACCACTAGGGAGTAGGAGTAGACAAAGTTACTGACATATATCGCTGCCACCTAAACAGTCCCTGCCTGTGAGCCCTGCAAAACCCTCCAGAGATGGAGGTCTCAAATGCCCCCCTTATTCAAGCAGGTTCATGCCTCCCTCTCTGTTTCTATTCTTTCGACCAGTTCCATGATCTATCATGACCAATATCCCATCTACTGTTTTATTTGCAACCTTTTAGATCCAGGGGTAGAGAGCTGGGTTTGTGCCCACTGTCTGAGTTATGGCAATAGTTGTTATCAGTTGCTCAGTTGTGTCTGACTCTCTGCAGCCCCATGGACTGCAGCATGCCAGGCTGCCCTGTCCTTCCCCATCTCCTGGAATTTGCTCAGACTCCTGTCCGTTGATTTGGTGATGCAACCCAATTATCTCATCCTCTGTCTCCCCTTTCTCCTCTTTCCCTCAATCTTTACCATCATCAGGGTCTTTTCCAGTGACTTGGCTCTTTGCATCAGGAGGCTAAAGCATTGAAGCTTTGGCTTCAGCATCTGTCCTTCCAATGAACATTCAGAATTGATTTCCTTTAGGATTGACTGGTTTGATCTCCTTGCTGTCCAAAGGACTCTCAAGAGTCTTTTCCAGCACCATAATTCAAAAACATCAATTCTTTGGCTCTCAGTCTTCTTCACAGTCCAACTCTCACATCCATACATGACTACTAGAAAAATAAATGGATGATATCTTTCCTAACCTGGAAAGTATATATGCCCTCCCATCAATGGACCCTTGTGATGTAAAAGATCATATAATGGTTGATTATTTAGATATTAAAGCCCCTTGGATCAGACCAAGAAAGACAGGTTAGAGGGGCTACACGCATTCATCTCAGCAAGCTCTTACATCAATGTCTTCTGATAGTGTATCACTTCTGTTTGAGAAAATCAAAGAACTGAGGCAATACTGAGAGGGTACCCTGGGTTCTGCACATGAATCTAACATGATAAGAATATAGACTATACATAAACTCTCTTCAGTTCAGTTCAGTCACTCAGCTGTGCCTGGCTCATTTCGACCCCATGAATTGCAGCACGCCAGGCCTCCCTGTCCATCACCAACTTCCGGAGTTTACTCAAACCCATGTCCATTGAGTCAGTGATGCCATCCAGCCATCTCATCCCCTGTCATCCCCTTTTCCTCCTGCCCTCAATCCTTCCCAGCATCAGGGTCTTTTCCAATGAGTCAACTCTTCTCATTAGGTGGCCAAAGCATTGGAGTTTCAGCTTCAACTCCAAACTTCAACGTCAAACTCTCTTAACATACTACAAATCTTTAAGGAAAGAGACAGTTTTACTTGATTCATAGGTCACCTAATACTGGAGCCAACCAATGCTTGTAATTAATAATCACAGGTCAATGTATGAAGGCTGTTAGTGTTTTAGAAGCTTTTCTGCCTCTGCATCATTTATGGCCTTTCTATACCTCATTCTTCATATATGAAAAGTGGGGCCTTTAGGGTTTCTAGACCTTTTACTTCTCAAGGCTATGGTAAGGATAAATGAAGTCAGGTTTATAAGATGTCTTGAGTCATTCACTCTTTTCATGAGCTATGGATTTCTAGAAATGGGAGCAAAATTGTCTAGAAAGCTAAAAGCTTGGTTAAAAGGCAAAAAAAAAAAAGTCAGTAAAATTGAAATTATTTAGGAAAGTTTCAGACAGAACACAGAGCAGCAATTATTCCTTCAGGTTGCAGATCGCTTGCGTGTAGCAATAACAAGCAATAGTTGTTTCTCGTAATGCTTAAGTTAAACAGTATAGTACTCAATCTGAGAGTTTCTCCAGCAGACTCTGTTTGCTTCCCCTTTATTGGGGCTTTTTTGCAGTGAATTGTAAACTCAGGAGATGTAAATTAGAAATATGGTCCCAGTCAGTCAAAATCAGTGAAAGTCCTTACCTTCAGCTAGAAAGAAATTGTAGTAAAATAGGGTCAGAAGAAGAAATGTTCTATCAATATATTTGAACCCACCATTGATTAGACTTTACTGGACTCTCCAGTCTGCTCATGAAGAATTTTTTTTTTAATTTAAAATTCTTAACAGACGTGCTTTGTTCACAAAATGTGGAAAAAAAAAAAAAACAAATACAAACACACATTTTCAGGTAAGCTACCTCCTACCACTTGGCAACTACCATATAAACCACTTGATCTAGCCATAATCCTGAAGAATCCAAGCAAACGGTCATTTGTTTTTGAAACATCAGATTACTTTGGAGAATACTGATGTAAATACAACAGGAGGCCTCTTAACTTCATTACATCCAAAGGAAATCATTCTCAAGAGTCTCCAGACAGTATCAGAAGGTTCTATAAACTTCTCTTGTCATTATTTATATAATCTGGTCCCAAGCCACATGACTGCTTATCTTTTAACATTTATATGTTGAATTACCTTTTGATACTGTGCATGGGGTTCTTACGGCAAGAACACTGGAGTGGTTTACCATTCCCTCCTCCAGGACCAACAGAAAATGAGATGGTTGGATGGCATCACTGCCTCAGTGGACATGAGCAAACTCCAGGAGATGGTGAGGGACAGGGAGGCCTGATGTGCTGCAGTTCATGGGGTTGCAAAGAGTCAGACATGACAACAAAGTTGAATTGGCTTTGGTGGATAATAACACATACTAGTATAAATCCTGCACCAAACTAATTCTGAAGAAGATGAATTTATAGTAACAAAAGAGATTCATAAATCTAAACAAATTTATACTAGCTGAGAGAATAGGTTTTTATAAAGAGATTTTTTTCTTTATAAATTACTACTTTAAATATATCATGCACACTTTGTACATAAGCAGAATCAAACATGGATGACCAAATCAGAATCAAATTATACAAACATGGATAGGGTAAATAAGGCTTCACTCCTGCAGCCATCTTTCTGTAGGTCTGTGAAGAGAGAATGCCTGGAGCACAGATGTTCCAGGGAATCACTTTTCTTAAAGTTCTTCACACCCTTCAGGCCTGAAAGATTGGATTATTACAGATAAATTTAAAAACCAAAAAAAAAAAACAGAAAACCAAAGAAACCATCAAACCCAAGTCTCCTCTAAAAAATACTAGAACTTACACAAAGAATTCCAAAAAGCTTTCCCCACAAAGAAACAGCCTGTTTTTACCCAGGAGTAACTTCACCTCCCTAAAATGGTTAGAGCTGAACAAGAGTTAACAAACTGTTGAGCCTTATAGTTAGAAAATTATCGCAGATTCCCAGAAAAGGTTGTAAAATGTCCACCAAGAAGCACCTGTCTGTCCTCCCGCCTCCTTTCCCCCAAGAGAACAAGTTTTAAAAAGATAAAGAGCTGTGTGCTGATAACATTCAGATCTTCTAAAGTTGTTGCTTTTCCTGTGGGAAAATCAGGTAAGATAGGATGGAGGCAAGGCTTTGCTGACCCCATGTTTGCACACTTTGTATATGTGTGTGTTAGTTGCTCAGTCGTGTCTGACTCTTTGTAATCCGATGGACTGTAGCTAGCCAGGTTCTTCTGTCCATGGGATTTTCCAGGCAAGAATATTGAAGAGTAAGTAAGATTCCCTTCTCCAGGGGATCTTCTCTACTCAGGGATCAAACCAGGGTCTCCCACATTGCAGGCAGATTCTTTACCATCTCAGCCACCAGGGAAGCCTGTTTGCACACTTTAGTAGTTTACAAAGCTCTTTGTAGGCATTTAGAATCAGATCAGCAGAAATTTCTCCACCCTTCATCTCCCAAAATGCTTTCAGCTAAAGGCTAGAGCTTGATGCTTGTTCTGAACATTTGGATGCACCCCTTAAGTCAGTGCTTCTCAAACTTTAATGTATGTCAAATAGGATTGCCAGATGCAGTCTGATTTGAGTTTCAGATCAAAATTAAGAGTTTTTTAGTACAAATATGCTCCCGAAATTACATGGGATACTTAGCCCTAAAAACCGTTGTCTGAAATCAAATCTAGTGCATATTCTGGATTTTTTTCTTTTTGTGTTTGGTTTGCATTTTGTTTTGTTTGCTAAATCTAGCAAGCCTACTATGAATTACCTGGAAATTTACTTTACAGTGCAGATTCGCAGTATCCAAACCCCAGACATTTAGGGTTTTTTCTTTTTCTTCAACTGAGATATAATTGACATATATCACTGCATAAGTTTAAGGCGTAATGAATTGACTTACATACATCGTGAAATGATTACCACAGTAAGTTTAATAAGCATCCATCATCTCATACAGATACAAAACTGAAGAAATAAAAAATATTTCCCCATCATGAGAACTCAGAATTACTCTTAACTTTCTTATATAAAATATAGCAATGTTGATTGTATTAATAAACATACATAACTAGTTGTTGTACATTACATAACTAGTGTTTATTTTAAAAGCTGCCTTAAAACTCAGCATTCAAAACACTAAGATCATGGCATCTAGTCCCATCAGTTCAGTTCAGTCACTCAGTGGTGTCCAACTCTTTGTGACCCCATGAATCACAGCACACCAGGCCTCCCTGTCCATCACCAAATCCCGAGTTCACTCAGACTCACGTCCATCGAGTCAGTGGCACCATCCAGCCATCTCATCCTCTGTCGTCCCCTTCTCCTCTTGCCCCCAATCCCTCCCAGCATCAGAGTCTTTTCCAGTTAGTCAACTCTTCTCATGAGGTGGCCAAAGTACTGGAGTTTCAGCTTCAGCATCATTCCTTCCAAAGAAATCTCAAGGCTGATCTCCTTCAGAATAGACTGGTTGGATCTCTTTGCAGTCCAAGGGACTCTCAAGAGTCTTCTCCAACACCACAGTTCAAAAGCATCAATTCTTCGGCACTCAGTCTTCACAGTCCAACTCTCACATCCATGCATGACCACTGGAAACACCACAGCCTTGACTAGACAGACCTTTGTTGGCAAAGTAATGTCTCTGTTTTTTAATATGCTATCTAGTTTAGTCATAACTTTTCTTCCAAGGAGTAAGTGTCTTTTAATTTCATGGCTGCAATCACCATCTGCAGTGATTTTGGAGCCCCCCAAAATAAAGTCTGACACTATTTCCACTGTTTCCCCATCGATTTCCCATGAAGTGATGAGACTGGATGCCATGATCTTCATTTTCTGAATGTTGAGCTTTAAGCCAACTTTTTCAATCACCATCTGCAGTGATTTTGGAGCCCCCCAAAATAAAGTCTGACACTATTTCCACTGTTTCCCCATCGATTTCCCATGAAGTGATGAGACTGGATGCCATGATCTTCATTTTCTGAATGTTGAGCTTTAAGCCAACTTTTTCACTCTCCTCTTGCACTTTCATCAAGAGGCTTTTTAGTTCCTCTTCACTTTCTGCCATAAGGGTTGTGTCATCTGCATATCTGAGATTATTGATATTTCTCCAGCAGTCTTGATTCCAGCGTATGCTTCTTCCAGTCCAGCGTTTCTCATGATGTACTCTGTATATAAGTTAAATAAGCAGGGTGACCATATACAGCCTTGACGTACTCCTTTTCCTATTTGGAACCAGTCTGTTGTTCCATGTCCAGTTCTAACTGTTGCTTCCTGACCTGCATACAGATTTCTCAAGAGGCAGGTTGGTGGTCTGGTATTCCCATCTCTTTCAGAATTTTCCACAGTTTATTGTGATCCACACAGTCAAAGGCTTTGGCATAGTCAATAAAGCAGAAATCGATGTTTTTTTCTGGTACTCTCTTGCTTTTTTCAATGATCCAGCAGATGTTGGCAATTTGATCTCTGGTTCCTCTGCCTTTTCTAAAACCAGCTTGAACATCAGGGAGTTCATGGTTCACATATTGCTGAAGCCTGACTTGGAGAATTTTGAGCATTACTTTACTAGTGTGTGAGATGAGGGGAATTGTGTAGTAGTGTGAGCATTCTTTGGCATTGCCTTTCTTTGGAATTGGAATGAAAACTGACCTTTTCCAGTTTTGGCCACTGCTGAGTTTTCCAAATTTTCTGGCATATTGAGTGTGGCACTTTCACAGCATCATCATTTAGGATTTGAAATAGCTCCACTGGAATTCCATCACTTCCACTAGCTTTGTTTGTAGTGATGCTTTCTAAGGCCCACTTGACTTCACATTCCAGGATGTCTGGCTCTAGGTGAAGTCCCATCACTTCATGGCAAATAGATGGGGAAACAATGGAAACAGTGATAGACTTTCTTTTCTTGGGCTCCAAAATCACTGCAGATGGCGACAGCAGCCATGAAATTAAAAGACACTTGCTCCTGGAGGAAAAGCTGTGAACAACCTAGACAGCATATTAAAAAGCAGAGACATTATTTTGCACACAAAGGTCCATCTAATCAAAACTATAGTTTTTCCAGTAGTCATGTATGGATGTGAGAGATATGCCATAAAGAAGACTGAGTGCCAAAGAATTGATGCTTTTAAACTGTGGTGTTGGAGAAGACTCTTGAGAGTCCTTGGACTGCAAGGACACCCAACCAGTCCATCCTAAAGGAAATCAATCCTGAATGTGCATTGGAAGGATTGATGTTGAAGCTGAAACTCCAATGCCTTAGCCACTTGATTCAAAGAAATGACTCACTGAAGACCCTGATGCTTGGATTGAAGGCAGATGGACAGACAGAGGACAGAGGATGAGATGGCTGGATGACATCACTGACACGTTGGACATGAGTTTGAGCAAGCTCAGGGAGCTTGATGAACAGGGAAGCCTGGAGTGCTGCAGTCCATGGGGTCGCAAAGAGTCAGACACGACTGAGCAAATGAACTGAACTGAACTGAATCTTATAACTGCACTTTATACCTTTTGGAAACCTTCATCCAATTTCTGCTCTCTAGCTCCATAGATGTGGATTTGATAGTTCTATCTGGGGTCAGGAAATCTTATTTTTTAATTAAGCACTATGAATGATTTCAGCGTAGGCAGGCCACTCTTCAAAAACTTTCCTTTGGTAGAATGTTCCCCGAGGTACGTTCATATATCAGCAGCAAGATGTTTTGAATTTAAAGGTGCTGGTTATTATAACTTTGCCATAGAAAGTTTAATATGTTTGTCCACCCTTCTAAAACCCCAAAGATAGATAGAGTCCTTGATCCTCCAGAAGGAATAAGCACAAACCATATGGATTTGTGTCAAGGGATAAATGGAGCCTATTACCTCTTCCTGGTAATTTTCCTTTTTCATATATAGAACAACCTGATTTCTATTGCTGTATTTCTTTTGCAACTTGGATATTATTTACAATAAATTGAATCCTTTCTGTGCTTGACATATTACACTGATCTATGACTTTGCTTTCATTTTGTCCTCTTAACTAGAAACCCACTTCATCATGAAATATGTTCCTCACACTTTCCTCCATAGTGAGTAAAAACATTGATAAAGCATCATAAATTGTAGGTCATTTCTCAAATGCTTCCTTTTACAGTGAGGATTGGGAAAAAGAAAAGTAAGTACTGATCAATGGTCACTTGATGAAATTTATGCTGAATGTAGGACAGAAAAGCAATGGATGTATTGGAAGCTGCATTATAAGATGCTTGTCTCACATTCAGACTTCATTCTTTACTCCATAACACGAAAGGGAATTCAGCCTTTCTCTCTAGCAAACCAATCCTGCCTCCAAAGTAAATTAACACAAACTTCTAAGAGTGGTTTTTGCCTAAATTCCCCAGACACTTAAAAAGGAAGGAATCTACAGAAGCTATCAGGACAGTTACCAAGTCCTCCTCTTTCTTCGGTGTGAAGTGTTGTGGCTGAAGCCTAATTTAGGCCAAAGATGTGAAAATAACACTGATCCCAAACACACAGTACGACTAATATAATGAGATGTGCTGACTCACTGTGGGCCAATAAATTTTCCAGGCATTTTACCAGCATTCTCTCAGGCAGCGCTTTACAGCAAGATTGTAGAAATGAGGAGTTAATGTTAGGCTCAGACCATAAGGTAACAGATGGAGAAAGAGGTGAGAGGTGGGAGGTAGGGGGAGGCAGGGGAAGAAGGAAAGGTTAAAAAAAAGAAGGGCTTGAGAAAAGGATGGATGATGGCCTTTAACACTGATAAACTGATTTTAGCTAAACTATTTTCCAGTACTCCTTCTCTAAAACAAGCCATTGTGTGCTTAGTTGCTCAGTCATGTTTCACTCTTTGAGACTCCATGGACTATAGCCTACCAGGCTCCTCTGTCCATGGGATCCTCCAGGCAAGAATGCTAGAGTGGGTAGCCAATCCCTTCTCCAGGGGATCTTCCCGACCCAGAGATCAAACTTGGGCCTCCTGCATTGCAGGCAGATTCTTTACCATCTGAACCACCAGAGAAGCCCAAAACACCCCCAAATATAGATCAAATATCTGAGATCAATGAATATTCCAAAGAGTTGCTGCCTTTGATTGCTATAGACAGTATCTAAATACCTTATCAAACTTTCCTTCCCATGGAAGTTGTTCCTTAGTAAAATTAAAGTGTTCTTTGAAAGTAAATTCAGCTATGAATATAAGCACATGCCAACACGCCTTGAAACACAATGGTTGAGAGTATTCAGTCTAACCGTTGCAATGTTTAAGGTCCCAGCCTTAACACAAGAAGCTAACTACTCCTCTGCCAAGTCTTTTCACCCATGTATTGAGGAAAATGAACCTGCCTCTCAGGATTGGTATGAAGAATAGCTTATAAAAATGAGTGTGAAACCCTTTGCAAATACCACATGCTGTGTGAATGTTAAGTAATAATAAAGATCTGTATGAATGCAGCAAAACAGTCCACCTTCCAGGTGCTTTTTCAAACTGGACACCAACCATTTAAGATTCATCCATCATTCACCTTCGGGCATCCCTTTTTTATGAAAAAATAAAATGGGCTCTCTGCATGGCAAGGAAATGGAAAAATTGAATTTCAAGGCATATAAGCCCCCGTATGTTGATTGCTCAAAGTAATAGATCATGTTATTTAGTTAATGAAGATAATGCTCAGGAAGTAATGAAAGGACAAAATTATCATTTACCACTTTGACTTTGTTTTCAGCTCAGGGGACACAAGATTCCAGCTGCAAGCAGATTTTGGAGTCATCATTTTGGTATGTGGCACACAGCCAGTACCACAGGGTATATAGAGTCATTATACCTGTTCTTAACTCCTTCAAGAAGTCACAGGTGAGTAATCCCCAAGCATTGTCTGTTAGAAAACAGGACAGGGGGAGAAATATGTTGTCATAAATGACATGACAATGATGACTGTCACCTCGTAGCCCCACAGTGCAAGGATAGGAAAGAAAGGAAGAAAGGGAGCTAGGGAGAAAGAGAGAGAGCAGAAGGAAAGAAGGAAGAAAAGGAAAGAAGAAATAGAGAAAGCAAGCTATTTCTTCTCCAGCAAACCAGTTCCTCCAAAGACATGATTCACTAACATTTGATTTGACAAGTTGTAGGCACTCCTAACATTATTTTTTCCCCTTTGCTGTTCATTTGGGGAGCAAAGATTTATTGCCTCTCCTGCAAAGGACAGGGATGCACTAGAAATAAGAATTAATAGGGTTTTTTTTTTTTTCCCTGTTGCTTATCTTTATAGAAAAGAAGTACTCCTTGACTAGGTTCTTAATTCTTTTTGGTTCCAAAAATCTTTGTCTGCAACATTAAATAAAATTTGGAAACAGAAGCAAATACTCTTGCTATGGGGCAAAGGGAGGCGATCCATTTGAAGGTCAGATCCCCTCCCCACGTGAAGTCTCCTTTCCACATTTATTCAACAGCCTGTGTCACTGGACTGTCCTCCTATGCTTGATCACTCAGTTGTGTCTGACTCTTTGCCACCCCTATGGACTGTGGCCTGCCAGGGACCTCTGTCCATGGGGATTCTCCAGGCCAGAATACTGGAGTGGGTTGCCATGCCCTCCTCCATGGCATCTTCCCAAGGATCAAAAGATCAAACCCAGGTCTCCAGCACTGCAGGCAGATTCTTTACCATCTGAGCCACCAGGGAAGCCCTCCTCTTTAACGGTGACCATAAATCTGCCAGACATATAAGGCATATTGTATATGGACTTGCACTGAATGTGCCCTAAAAAAAATGGAAGATTTCACTCACAAGATATCAAGCAATTATTGTCTGATGAAATAAAGGGGAAAAAAGAGGCTACGTTCCAATCTGCACAGGCATTGTTAGGTATCAGATGAATTTCTCTAAGAAACAAAAATAAACCAGGAGAACCAGGTACTTGACTGCACCAAGCTTACTCCTGGGTGCAAAGAGCATAGTTTTTGTTACCCTCCTTGTTGGTAGGTAAGTGAATCTAAAAAGAAAGGCAAAGGGGAACAGGTATAGCTTATTCAACACACAGTATACAAAACTAATTTTTATGAAATGTTTTATCATGGATAAGATAGCTATAACCTCTGATGTATGCATATTATCTGCATATACATCCTTTTTAAAACATTCCTAGCTCTAGCAGCTAAAATAGCAGAAAGCCTCTCAGTATTTCCAATATAAAACCTGATTTTCAGGGATTTATAACTAAACTGAAAATTTCCTTCAGAGTGAAGCAAGAAACAGCAGGTCTCAGCCCAGAGCACAATTTTTTTCAGTTTTCTGGGAAGTTTGGTTTGGTCATTATCAAGTTATGGAAATGCAAAAATAAATAAGTCAAAGCTTATGAGGATCTGGCTTTTTCCCCCTTTTTGAAAAATCCTAGTGGAGCTTTCAAATAGCTTGGTTATCTGAAATGACATTTAGTCCAAAATATGGATTTCTTTCTTAAAATGGCTGCAACTTTGACATTTAAAGATTGGTTATTACACATGCATAGAAGCTGCTTCTTCAAAAGATACTTGGCAGGACTGTGCAATACTGTATGTATCACGCATACTTAATGCTCACTTTCCAAATGACCCTCTCCTATTGCTGGGCAGAAGAAAGAGCTTTTAACAGTAATGATAAATATATTACCAATCAATTATTGCTTTTATTATATTGTACTTATTAAAGATTGCTTGAAGAGTAGCATAGATTGTTCAAAAATTACTTCATTTCATGCATCATTTTAAAGGTAATTATTTACCTCCAAATTAATATTAGCTGAAAGATTTTAAATATCCTGCCACTGAAGGCTTCTGGAAAACTACAATGGTTTTTTTTTTTTTTAAGTGTCCAGAAGCATAAAAGAAAATAATTAAGATCAGGATAATGCCTCATGAGCATTCACAGAAGATACCACTAGTTTCACCCAAGAGGCAGTAACATTCCACATGCTCCCCAATGAATATCAAAATACACAGATTTCAGTCAAGTCTAAATAAGTTCATTTTAAAACAAATTTTTTTTTTAATTCATACTGACTTTCACCTGCATGGATTCCTTTCCCTTAATGAAAATACTTAAGTAACACACTTATAATACTATATGTTTACAAGATGGATTTACAAAGTGTAGCACCTTTATAAAAAGTTTTTACACAGTCATTTGCGTCTTCCCTGGTGGCTCAGATGGTAAAGCATCTGTCCGCAATGCGAGAGACCCAGGTTCGATCCCTGGGTTGGGAAGATCTCCTGGAGAAGGAAATGGCAACCCACTCCAGTACCTTGCCTGGGGAATCCCACGGACGGAGGAGCCTGGTAGGCTACAGTCCATGGGGTTGCAAAGAGTCAGACACGACTGAGGGACTTCACTTTCACTTTGAATATCATCAGTATGACAGACTCAGATTCTTTGCAGAGCACTTTCTCTCTCTATTGACCGCATCATACTTGTTGAGGGGCCTTAACTCCCTGACCAGGGATTGAATCCAGGCCCCAGCAGTGAAAGCGCCAGCTCCTAACTGCTGGACCACAGGGAATTCCCAGGAGCAAGTCTCTTTAAACAAAGACATGAGATTGATTTGTTTGACAGTTTTTGTTTATTTGTTTCCTGTGACTTGTAAGCCTAAGCTAAAAGCAACCTAAAAGGAGAGTATGGGAAAAAGTTTTGTGCAATGGAAGCATTATTGAAAGATGTGACAGTTTTCTATTTATGAATCAAACATGCATTATATGCCTACTGCAGGCCAATACTGTCCTAGGGTATTGGGGTCCTAAAGACACCAATCATGTTCTCAAAGTTCTTTAAGGTCTTATTGTTTAGTTGCTAAGTCATGTCCAACTCTTTGCAACCCAATGAATTGTACCCTGTCAGTTTCCTCTGTCCACGGGATTTCCCAGTCAAAAGTGTTAATGTGGGTTGCCATTTCCTTCTCCAGGAGATCTTCTCGTCCCAGGGACTGAACCTGAGTCTCCTGCAATGCAGATGGACTCTTTACTGCTGTGCCACCAGGGAAGTCCTCTTTAAGGTATACAGTCAAATAAATTTTAACTGTTTTTCAGGGTGGTATTCAAACTTAATCATAGGTACTTCTAGTTTATTAACATGTATTTGTGAAACCATAGCCATCAGGCAAAAGATCTTTTTCTTGTTCAGCAAGTAAATGAGTGAGTCTTTAGGAGGATGGGACAAAGGTAGAGAGGCATCTGTAACATCAATCAACAATCTGTCAAAATTGTTGAGACCATTTCTTCTGGACACAACTGAAGTGACTTAGCATACACACAGGCACCTGAACCCCTTAGAAAAAATAAGGCTTTGTAAGAATCTGTTAACTGCTTGACCACAATTTGATGGATAAAAATGATATATAATTCTTAAGAATTTTCTAGTTAGTGGATTTCATATACTTTTCTCTTTTTGATCCTCACATTCAGTCTGAGACAAGGGAGGGCACACTGTTATCTTTATTTTCTAGGTAAATAAACTGAAATTTGGAGAGGTTAACCACACAGAAAGGGCAATTCTGGGACTAGTCAGGAGTATAGAAACAGTAAGAAATAAAATCAATAGCGACTACATGCAAATTTTTCTGCAGTTTAGACGTCAATAAATATTTTTAAAATTCCAACAAAGTTTTATTTTTATTTCTTTCATTCAGTAGCTGTCTATTATTTAACCTTCCACAATTAAGTCAGCCAAAACATGCTGCTGTCAGTGTTTCTGCTGAGCTTAGATACTAGTTGGACAGTAATCAGTTTAACTTCAGTAAGCAAGACTTCCTGAGCATAACAAAACAAAAAATACTACTCAACTCTGCTGCCATTTTTTCTGCCATCGAAGTAAATTAAGACCAAGACATTTGCTGTTGAAGTAAAGAGAGTGTTTAAGTTCTTGAAATCATCCAGAGAGTCTATCTATATAGGAGTTAAAAAAAAAAAAGAAAAGCCAGGATTTTTTGGGTTGTTTTGGTTGCACCACATGGCTTGTGGGTTCTCAGTTCCCCAACCAGGGATTGAACCCACAACCTAACCAGTGAAAGCACAGAATCTTAACCACTGGACCACCAGGGAATTCCTCAAAATACTGTTGATTGTATGTCAAATCTCCATTTCAAATACTCTGCTATGAACATCATCACCGAATTGTACAGCAAGATGCAGTTGTTGTACAACACGATGAGTAAGTGCAGTAAATTAAAATAAGGAAAATAATTCTTCTACCTCTGACTTTTCTAGATTTTGCTCTTTAATCTGTCAGAATAAAGGCAGATCACTTCTTTCTCCACAAAGGACACATGGCTGCATTACAAATTTAACAAACAGAAATAGCATGAACACAGATATACAAAGTGTGGTTTATAGCATAGACTGTATAACACTGAAAAGAACATGAAACTTGCAATCAAATCCTGGACTCTAGACCATCCTTCCACCAATTGCTGTGTGACCTTGATCAAATCCTCTCTCAGGCTTAGTTTCCCTAAAGGGAAAAAATCAAATGTGAATAATAACAGCATCCTGCTAGCTCATGGGCATAAGAAAGTGAAAGCAGTTTGTAAAAGGATGCAAAAAGGATTGTACACATGAGGTATCAATTTTAAGGTACTGTTAGTATTTTCATGATCGGGTAGATTTTTCCTTAAATGTAGGTTTTTAAATGCCTGAGAAAATGGGGCAGTCACAGAACCATGACTTTAAACAAACTTTATTTGGGCGCATGACTGACTGGCAATTGTGTGCAATCATTTTAGCTGTCACAGGCCCAGAGAAATGTGGGGGAGCTCTTCCATGAAATGTTTATATTTCATAAACAAAATGATGTGCTTAACAGTCAGAGCGATGGGAGGGTTCCGGCTAATGCATTTTCCAATGTGTGAGGCAGATTATTAATGCGCTCCAGTAGCTGTTAATTTCAGTTTGCCGGAATGATTTATGGGGAGGTAAAGGAGAGAGACATAATCTAATTGAGATCAGAATCACTGTTCTAGCAGCAAAGCAGCAGCATGGGCCCGAGGCACGGCAGAATGATTAATATCTAATAAGCAAATAATCCGTTAAATTATTATAAACATTACGTTTGACAACTCTTTTGTTGGCAAATGAAAGAGAAAAAAGAGAGAGAGAGAGAAAAGAAACAAAAGATTGAAAAATCACTGTGCTCCCTAAGAATAGTATACAGGTAGATTTTGTCAGAGCAAGGGTGATGGATATTGTGATAGGACTGAGTATTATGGTCAATTTTATGTAGACTGAGGAAGTATTTTTACCATAATATGGATGATAATTGATAATCTACCATAATATGGACCATCTTGCCTGGAGCAAGATTGCTCTGCAAAAACAAAAATAAACACCACCAGTTCTCAAAGTCTGGCTCTTCTTACAACACCCTATCCCGGGTCCTCTAGTAAGTGTGCCAGTCCCTTGTCAACACAAAGTTCATCAGATGCATCTGAGAAGGTTAAAGAGGCCCTCTCCCAACAGCTCCTTTTAGTTTCTTCTTTTTTAACCTTAACTTTAAAAAAATTTTTAATGCACTTAACATAAAGTGTACTTCTTCAACCATTTTATATGACATTTTTGTATAGTTTTCTTAATATAAATTTATTTATTTTAATTGGAGGCTAATTACTTTACAATATTGTATTGATTTTGCCATACACTGACATGAATCCACCACAGGTGTACACGTGTTCCCCATCCTGAACCCCCCTCCTTCCTCCCTCCCCGTACCATCCCTCTGGGTCATCCCAGTGCACCAGCCCCAAGCATCCTGTACCATACATCGAACCAGGCCTGGTGATTCTTTTCACATATGATAATATA